>MVAQ01000122.1:0-60806 GCA_014825775.1 Krasilnikovozyma curviuscula | reverse complement strand
CAACAACACAAGGAGCGCTGTGATACTAAATGGCACTACTCACTGTTTGCCAGCGAAGATCAGTCGCTGCTGGTCTGGTGGAATACCCTCCTTGTCCTGGATCTTGGCCTTCACATTGTCGATGGTGTCGGAGGACTCAACCTCGAGAGTAATCGTCTTTCCAGTCAAGGTCTTCACGAAAATCTGCATACCACCTCTCAGTCTGAGGACCAGATGGAGAGTGGATTCTTTTTGGATGTTGTAGTCGGAGAGGGTACGGCCGTCCTCAAGCCTGAGCACGGTAGAAAAAAATGATGAAAGAGCGGGAAAGAGCAGTCAGATACCGGCGACTGGACAACAACACAAGGAGCGCTGTGATACTGAATAGCACTACTCACTGTTTGCCAGCGAAGATCAGTCGCTGCTGGTCTGGTGGGATACCCTCCTTGTCCTGGATCTTGGCCTTCACATTGTCGATGGTGTCGGAGGACTCGACCTCGAGGGTGATCGTCTTTCCGGTAAGGGTCTTGACAAAGATTTGCATTGTACTGTAGCAGAGGAAGGGAGTGGAGGAAGGGAAGATGTCAGCACTCAACGAATCAGTATACGGAGAAGCGAAAGGAGGAAGAAATGGCTGGCTGGATGCAACAGAGACAGGCCGACTATCCAGCTCGTCGTGCCAGCCAGTCGACCTGCCCACCGCCCGTCTTGTAGCAGAATGAGGTGCTCACCTGTTTGAGTTGGATAGGACGAGGTTTGAATGAGAAAGTGAGGTTACAGTTGGAGGTGAGGACGAAGGGCTGGAAAAGGCTCGTGGCCTTTATAGTTCCACCGCACCGGGCGAGGCGAAAGGAATGGCGCTTATGTAAGCAGTGCGAATCGACTGCCGTCTCGCCCTTCCACTGAAAACACTTCTCTCTCTTCCGTTTCCGGGGTCGTCCTTTCACACTGCGGCCGTTGAATGAGATTATGATGGTTCAGCGAAATAATTTTACTTGTAGACGTATTATATATTCGATGGCCAAGAAATATTTCTCAAAGTTAGCGTCGAGACCCTGAGGAGTTGGAGAGAGAAGAAGGTAATGGAGAAGATTGTAGTACAACGATTAAGCAAGAGAACGTAGAAATTATGTAGTGTACTACAGGTATATGTGAACTCCTAGGAGGAACGGGTCGATCGAGTAGAGGGTGTTTGAAAGTGGAAGGGACACTCTACCAACAACATTTCACTAAAGAGATAAATGCCAATCTTCAGCCGAGTTCATTTAAGTAGCTAAAATTAACAATGCAGAAAAAAAAGACGGACCTTCCTGTCTCTACATCCTCAAGGAGATAGAACTGAATCCTTGGTACTCTCACTTTTATTACTGCCAGCATCATTCTGCTTTATTTCATCTGCACCCCCGGTACTACCAGAAGCACCAATTGATGAAAAACTGGTAATGCCTTTACTGGGACTAATCTCTAGATCGGTCGAGCTGGTCGAGTCCGTACTGTCACCGCTGAGGCTGACAGAAGTTGCTGATTTGAATGAAGCGAGCGGGTCGGCAAAGCGAGTCCTCTTGTTTGGTGAAAATGAAGAGACAGCGGTCGTGATAGTCTCATCGGTGGTTAGTGCTGCGTCAGTTACGGCTAATGCTGGTTGTGGTGCCGCTTTTCTTGTGGATTCTGAGATGCTCAAGTCTTCCGCTTTCTCTAAAGCTGCCGAATTCAAAGTAGTGCTGACATTGTTGGTGGGTCCGGTCGTAGAGGTGGTTGCGATAGTAATTTGAGGGACTGTTGCTTCAATGCAGGAAGAGATCGCCGAGCCGGCACCTTGCGAAAGTTTTGGCAGAACCTTCTTGATACAGACAACTTCAATCTCTTCTTCTTCGTCTTCTTCCACAGCAACTTCTGCCTCGACTACTACATCATCTGCAATTGCACCTTGAATTTCAGAAGAGCCGTTTTCGTTTCTAAGGGCACCACCACTCCCAACCTTATCATAAACGACATTCATGTCACCTCCAGGGTAATGAAAGATATTGCTGATGAAAGTCTCCATCTCTTGGTGTTGTTGTGCGAGCTGCCTGGACTCGTCTGCTTCGGAAAGAGAAGTAGTACTTTGTGTTTCAGAGGAAGGCAAAGGTTCCTGTATCTTTGACTTTTTATGATTGAATGGGATTTTTGATAACCTCTTGCGCTTGTATTGAGAGTTTGGAAGGGATTTGGAAGATTCTAAGCAGAACAGAGAAGGAAAGCAGCCATCGCATTACTCAGCCCAATCCCAACAATTTCCCGAGAATTACAAACCAAATGCTAGAAGTGAAAACTACCCATCCATAAACTGGATCAAGATACCTTGGGAAACCACAGTGTCTTCAAGTCGCGCCGTCCACCATCTCTTCGCGAATTGAAAGGTTGGGAGTGTCTGGGGATACGGAACTCACCATCTAGACGGTTTTCTTCCTCAACAACCAGTGCGCTGGAGTCATCCTGAAAATCGAGGATTTCCTTTGTTTGAGCCATGAGAGCTATAGCATCGACATTGAAAGAAGATTCATAGCCAATCAGCCGCAGCGAGGACCAAATGAGAATAACACAGCTGAATTGACCGTCAGGGATGTCTTGACATCCTTCAGCATCCTCATTATCTCTCAAATCATTATCAGAACCCATAAGGCTGTCCTGGGTAGCGTTTTGAGCAATTTTTCCTTTGGTAAGCATGGTAGCTGGCGTCGATGTCGGAGGCGCAACGAGAGATACGTTTGAGGCCGTTGGATCTCGTACAGCATGTGTGATTAACATGATGATACGTCAATTTAAATATAACTATGTTGCTGGTTCAATCGAATTTTAGAGCAACATGAGGTTGGCGGTTGGTCGTCGCTGGAAAATGGCTGGGGATGTCGAAATGGACGGAGAGACATGGAATTGCGCTGTCTCGCAGTGAATGGTAAAGAGTTGGAAGCGCCTTCATTATAGAAGTTCTCAAGATGTCATAAAGAAGGATATGTATAAGAGGTCACGTTTTCCTTAAAGGGTAACTGTGACAACAGTTACATGATGATGACTGATCTGAATCTGACGCTTCCATCAGTCATGGCGCTGTAAGCCTGCTCAACATTGTCAAACTTGAACTTCTCAACAGCGCACTCAACCCCAAATCTCTCAGCGAAAGAGACTAGATAGAATGAAAGACGTGGATGTCAGCTACGAGACGAGATAAGGACCAGGAGAAGTCAAGCCCATGGCTCACTGCAGTCTTCCCAATCTCTAGCGGTACCAGAGGGCCAACCAATAACCTTTAAACGGGTGAGCAAAAGATCAGTTGAGTTGAACTTGATCTCACTGTTGAGCGCTAGGACAAGCAAGGTTCCACCTGGCGCAAGACCCTTGATCAGCTCAGAGGCATCACCGCCGGCGAGATACATGATACATTCGGCCCCTCCAAGCTTTTGAAGTTCTTCAGAAAGTTTGGATTTGGAAGTGTTGATGTACGCCTCAGCACCGAGTTGTTTGGCGAGAGGTTCTTTGGAGTCGCCGTGCGAGATGGCGACGACTCTGTATCCCATGTGATGGGCGAATCTGCAGGCATAAAACATCCAACAGAAGTAAGAAGGCAGCAGAAAAAAACAGGAAATCCTTACTGGATTGCTAGATGACCTAGACCTGTTGATGAGTTATGACCATCATTACACGCCGGGGTGCTCGTTTAGCCAATGGCGACTAACCTCCGACACCTTGAACGGCAACAATTCCTCCAGAAATGATGCCCATATTTCTCAATGAATTATAAACGGTAACACCAGCGCAACTGAAAGGAGAGCACTGCCATCAGTTGAGGTCAGAGAGGTCAAGCTTCGCTGAATCGATTCACAGGAGAGGGGCAACTTTAGCAGCGTCTGCATCCTTTGGGATCTTTGCTAGTGCTTCTGGTCTCAAGATGGCATATTCAGCATCTTTGAAAGGAAAGTTCATCAGGCTTCACAAAAGTCTTTCAAAAAAGATGCGAAACCGTGTCACTCACATCCACCATCGACGTTGATACCGTTAATCTGCGGATAGTAGATGACAATGATTAGTTCCAAAGGATCTCTGTACTGAATGTATTCTAAAAACAAATGTAGTGAAAAACGGAACACTCACAGTCTCGTTCCTGCACAGTCCAAAGTCTCCTCTGGTGCATCTCTCGCACATGAAGTCGTGCCCGCCATGCCATCCCGATCCGACTCTGTCACCGACCTTCCAACTTCTTTCACTAGCTGGGACGGCCACAATAGTGCCGCAAATCTCGTGACCTGGAACTCGATCGACTGGGATACCACCGCCGTGAGTTTCGCCGTGCTGTTCATACGAAGCAAGACAAAGTTTAGACATGTAGGTCGATAAAGAGAGAGGTAGTTACGTTCGAAGGAAGATCAAAATTACGACTGCCCGAGGTACAAGAGGGAGGTCACTCGAGAGGAAACTTACTCTAACAACATCATCCGATTTGCAGATGCCACAGGCTTCGACTTTGATCAAGATTTCGTGCTCTTCAGGAAGCTTCATTGCTTTCTCAACAATATGGAATGGTCCCCCGCCCTATTCAGGAAAAGCTGAAAACAACATATTTTGTGTATGAACGAAAGTGTAAAAGCAGCTAACTTTAGGAACAACAGCAGCTCTGTATGTCTTTGGAAGATCCATCTGCATTATCGATTGCCCTCAAGAAGCAAGCGAAGTTTCATTAGGATGTCATGAAATGGTGACAGTTCAAGCAGTTACAGGTTCATACTCACATGTTTGGATGAGATAGAAGATGTTTGAGAGGGAAAGTTAGGATCTAGTTGGGGACAGAAGCAGAGGGAGCAAAGATGCTTGTCTTTATAGTTTTACCGCTAAAGAAATAATTATGAGGGCTTATGGTAAGCTTAAAAACCGAAATCACGAGCTAGATGAGTAAGTCGCAAGCGTTTGATCGGAGCGATCGATTTTTGTGTCGTCCGCAACAGATAAGGTGGGTGAGATGGAAAGACGTCCAAAAAAGAAATGGCAATCTATATTTTCAGTCTCCCACCTTTAGAAGCTCCAGATATTCGGTGAGCGTACGTCAATAAATGGTTCTGCAAATATTATATACGATTGCGCATTGAAGCCCATCATAGCTAGCCCATTCCGGCAAGATAAAGTAAACAAAATTCTATAACACAATCATCAGTTCTTGACCCACAAAGAGGTTTAATCATGTGAACCATCCGTTCGACAGTATTATGCTTCCCGTCACTACCAATTATCCACCCATGCACCGAGGCAGGAAGCAGCCTACTGCCTCTTCTTTTCATCACTTGGAGCCTTAGCAACCTCAATCATCCTAGGAGGGACACTGACGCTCAACAGCGCACTGATTCCTAAAGCCAAGATAGGGAAGAAGATGCCAAATGTCACCAACAAGCCGCCGATGAGAGGGGCACTGAGGACCGTATATCGATCCAGTAGTTCTCCCTTGACGGTATGCTTCGTCGAGTTCTTAGCTGCAACGGAGATGGCGCCAGGGTGAAGGTTGTACGGTGTTGTCAGGGGTTGCTCAGCTCGTTCTTGAATTCGGAGAGCTGGGGCTTCATTATCGGAGCTTTGATGAGATGAACGTGGGTCAGAAGAAAGGATGATGAGGTGTGATGGGGAGGAAGTGTATTTCTTGATGTACATGTTTGCCCATGTCGCTGGAGAGTGGGCAGTGATTAGGAGAGCAAAAGAACACAGATGGTCAGTCTTAGAGTCGAAACTAAAACCACACTAATGCATTTCAAAGAAAGAGAAAGAAGACAAAGACGTACCTGATGTATCAGCATTGCTTGAAGAGGCCATCCTGAACTCGACATCAGCGCATTCCGACTTCAGCTTCTCCCACGCCGACAAGATATCTTCGCTTTCGCCTGACACTGGCTTGACGTACGGAACCGTAAGAGATGATTTAGGGAGCGAGAGGGATGGTAGAGAGGAGGCGTGGAGCTGAGTTGATTCGAAAATGACGATGCGAAAGAAGCGGGTAGGGTGAGGTGAAAAGGAAAAGGTCCCATTGGTCGGTCAGTTACAGCTTTCCCGTGTACAGATCACCAATGTGCTTCTGAGATCATTGAAGGAAAAATGATGACACTTACATCTTCGATGAGGAGGAGGACGACATGCTTTAACGAGCCCTCTCCCGTCGCAGGGCAAACGACGTCGCTCGACAAGACCTTGAGGACTTCATTCGATGCCAGCAAAGACTTTGAGACTGGAAGACTATACCGAAAAAACCACCCACAGATATAGAGACTAGGGTCAGAGAAGGAAGGGCGGACAGATTGGAGAAGAAGAGCTCGGGTCTTACCTCAAATCAGCCCTGTCAGTCCAAGCAACGAACGGCGAGGTTCCTACGAAGGCTGATGCAACTGAAGCCAGCGAGAGGGAAAGAAGGATTGGCTTCATGGATGGCATTTTGTAGAAGTCAGTGAGCTGGACTAGTTTGAAGCCGAGATGGGGAGGTCGAAGAGACTGAGATCAAGAGTTCCGTCCAAGCGAGACGCCCTGAGTTTTGTTTTCGTTTTTAGGGCCTGCGCCTATCTGTGCAAGTCCTCTGCAAGTACCGAATCACTTCTATCACTTTTAAAATGAACTGGCTCCAGAATGAGACTGAATACTCAAACATCTATAACTATAATTACGATATGTGCATTAAGCAGAAGCAGAAGAAAAATTTAGTAGGCAAACCAAATGAAGTGATGGCGACGAGGAGCTAAGCAGTTAATGACTACGGCACCATATCATGAGTTTATCAAGCCTGGACAATCAAAGTTGATTCAACATCTGACAAGGCTTCCTCCATCTCCAACCTCTCTCTCAGTAGTTTCTCCTCCCAAACCTCTCCGACGTGCTGTCTCGCTCCTGTTGTGGCACGACCATTGACCCACTTCATGCCACCCGGCACCCTTTTTTCTGTATTGTACTCGCCACTTTTCAATTCAGTGCTTTCATCTTGGAGTTCCCATGTCGTGTTAACAAGCCCGAATGCGACAGCTGATTGCTGAGAGTCTTTGAGCCAAGCGTTGGCTGCTCCAAAGGTGGGAGCGAGTGCGGAGGTAGAGGTGTAATGGGTAGGAGGATCTCTGAGAGAGTCAGGAGTGGGTGGCATCAGCACGGTAATGGTTATGTTTCCTAAGTGGCTGAATTGCATTGCAGAAACGAGAGCGGAAGACGAAGAGTCATCGATCTTGATAGATCGGGCACTAGGGCTGCGTTCGAGCCAGTTGTCGTCAGATTCTATGTCAAACTTCTTCTTCTTGTCGAGAGAATTCGAAGGTAACACTGAAAGACTTGTCTCTGGTGAGATTGTTGAAGGTTCGCAGTAGTAACGAGTGTGGAGATTGAACTTGAGGAGTGAGACGAAATCGATGAAGGTCTTGTTGAAAGATGGAAGAGAGGCATTGGTACTGTAGAAGATCAAAAAAGGTAAACGGACTGCTTCAGGCCTTCAAAAGGGACGGAACGAGAGGCCTACATGTTGAAGTTGTAGATGATGTGCTGTTCATCGACTTGAGTCAAGTTCATTCCTCGCTCTTCACCAAACATCACACTGGAGGTCATATGAACGACACGATTTGCCTTCGCAAATTGTTCAGGTCTTTTATGATGAGTCTTTGCTTTCAACATTTGACCTCCCCGATCATTGAACATGAATCCTTCTCTCACCCTGGTCGCCGCCAGGCCGGTTCTTTGGTCATCGGAGTGAGCCTTTGTGAAAGCCCACGACGGATGAGCAGTCGACAAATGTGAGAGAGAGATTCGGAATGGGTACTCTGTGCCATTTCCGGAACGGATGATAGTCAGGTTGAGGGGGACAACATCGCCTTGATGAGACAAGCAAACCGAAAGGCTGATGAGAAATCGTCCACCAGAACGTTAACCGCTTTAAAATACTCACCTTGTATAAACTGGTTGGGAGCATTGTTTAACTTGACTGAGAACCGAGCCTCACCACCATTATCCTGTGTTGTGGAAGAGGCAGCATCAGCTTGAAAACTCGAGATGAAGGATGAAGGGGGAACAGACTTACACATTTCTCATCGAGACGACCTTCTGGAGCGACACGCTTTCTCCTGTTAGGATTTTCCAATTCAACAACACTGTCTGCGCTGAGCGCAATGTTTACATTCTCAACTCCAGAGGGAATGAAGGCGGTGTGTCCGGCTGGGTAGTCCAAAATAGATCCATTGTTCAGTGACAACTTGAAGTAGTATTCGAACATAGTCTCAGATGAGGTAAAGTCAAGCTCGTTGCGTTGGTAACTGAACGAGCGAGCTTTTGTTGGTGGGAACTGTGAAGAGAGCGAGCCAGTGAGCAAGAAGCAGCAATTCATCAAATCAAGGGGAGGGGGGTTAAAAGACACATACGTTGGTGTTTGGGACATGAAGGGAGAAGGACTGGACATCAGCTGTGGGGAATGCGCCAGAATCTACGATATGGACAAGGTTCTTGTCAGTCTGACGAAACTAATGACAAAGTAATGCAGGGCGAATTATCTACCAGTCGTGCGTCTCAAGACGGTCGTGATATCAAACACAGATCTTTCAGCTCCATGGACTTCCCAGAGATCTTTGTTCATCAACTGTTGGGCTAAGAGGACGAGAAAACATATTAGCAGTTGGGTGACGGGGGGCCGCACACCTCAAAACAATCGACGCACAGTAATTGCTCATGGCTTTAGAGAACTCGTTTTGGTTTTGGGTGAAGTGACGACCAGCATCATAGATACCATCTTTCAGGTTAGATCCACCTCCATGGAGTGTCTTGTTCCACACAGGTTTGACAGGGAATTCGACGCCTTCGGCTCTGCACCCAAACAACAACACAGATCTCGATAAGAACGACCACTCAGATTCCAATCGAAGCAGTGAAGATGTCACATACCTCAGTCTGACAATTGCTCTTTCCTTGAGCCTCAAACCTAGTTCCCACTTGTTGACCTCCCAGCATGACGAGCCGTTCATTCTGAGCCTGGCATCGCCCTGGATGAATACGTTTGGTGAGAGATCTGGAGCTCGTACCCAAGCACCAACTGAGCATTCCCACTCCTTGTTTTCAGGGGCTAGGGCAGGAGCAGCTAGCGCGTCGACTCGTTCGACAGCAGCAGCCTGGAGCAGCTTGGAGATATCTGCCGCATGAGAGACGGAGCTGAGGAGCACGAGAGCTCCAGCAAGGGAGGAAACCTTCATCTTGACGACAATATCAGCACAGAGGGGCAGATGGTGTTTGGACGAGCCAGGACAAAGGGTGATAACCCAATCAAGTCATACGAAGGAAGCGTGAAGATCATTTTTGCGGTTCCCTTTCTGGTGATACGGACATCATTTTGACTTTTGTCGTTTTTTTTCATGCAGAGATGATCTCATTGGAGACTTAAGATTCCTCTCTTTCCAATGATATCAAAAACACCTACCTTTGCGTAGAAAATGGACGAGCCAGCGCTCATTTAGCAGGACACGGCTGCCCCTCTCGCGTCCGACACGCCTGACTTGTTGCAAGAAACCAGTCGAGGTCTCTCAGGTAAGGTAGGTTCTATCTTCCGAATGAGCCCTCCCACAAATATGGATCCAAATAGGGAGATTCCTCAACGTCGTCTGACTACAGAAGTCGACTTCAAAGCTGCAGAAGATGAAATCGCTGCATTCTGTAGGAAGACCCTCATCAACGGATTAAACGCACACTCGTCCTACCACGAATACATGGAGATATATGTTCTCATTTATAATATCTGCACCACGCCGCCGAGGTACAAGGGTGCTGTGCCTGTGAGTTTTCTCTTCGTTTTCTCTTCGTTTTCTCTTCTGTGTTGCCCCACCCCGACTGAAATCTCCCTGTACACAAACCGGGTTTATACACTCATAGAGTCGTTGTTGGTTGAGCGTGTGGGCCAGATTGCTACCGATGTCCTTCTGCCGGCTCTGCCATCATGCCCGACAGCAGCGGAAGGTGCTGAACAAGACGACGCCTTCAGAGCGCTCTTCTTATCGACAGCAAATATCTTTGAAGTCGGCCTGGCCCATCTAAATAGAGTGGGAACCTACTTAGTATGTAATTCTTTCTTGTGTTGTAAGATTGCCGTATTATTCTACTACCTGAATGACACCGAATGGCTCTGTGATAGAATCGGACAAGGGTGAAGGTTCACAACCAGCCATCAATCTCTCAAATGGGCACGACATTGTTCTACGAGGCATTTCTGTGTCATTCGGAACCCAAATATCCAGATATCCAGTCTGCGCTCTTACCACCTTCCGTAACGGAGCTCTCCTCAGGCGCCTTTCAACAGATAAAGGACTTGCAAGAGAGGCTCAAACCAGCGCGATACTCGAACGGAGACATTCTTACTGGCAAAGAGCTACAATGATGGACAGCGAACTCGCTCAACTAGCGGGGTCTGACTCCTATGTGCTGTGGTTTGAGCTCTTGTGTACAACCTCACATCTCGCTTCAATGTGAGATGTAGGCGTCATCGTGGGCGAGGTGGATAGTAAATTTAATGATCTATTTCATTCATTACTTGCTCAAGAAGCAAGCTGCGATATCTGTTTTTGTGGCTACGAAAGTGGAGCTCGAGAAACGAGATGAGATACTGGCCTTGGCGCGGAACCGACACTATCTTTCCTATATTTTATCTGCTTGTAGCATGGCAAGGAAAAAGCAGGTACTATTCTTATTACTCTCACGCGAAAGGACGCGTCAACGCACCACCACCTACTAGGCGCCGATCATCGCAGACGCGCACACTGACTCCATCGTCTAAATTGTACCACAAAGTTGGAATCCAACCTCAACAGAACTCGATACAGCGAAGAAATTAACTCGAATCTTGACTTCTCAGCAGGGTGAGTTCACGACACGACAGAAGACTGCGTTTCTGGAGCTCCTTATGGCTATGACCCAAGCTTCGCGAGAGCGGCGTCATGCACTAAAAGGTCGACTACGTCTTTTTTTTTTCTTTTTCTTTTGGTTCTGCTTGATCTGCTATCAGTCAAGCGAATACTCATTTCCCTCCGACAGAGACCCGTCTTTCTCGAGCCAACGCAGCACCAGCAGTCTGATCAGGGACTGAAGCCTTTGTTTGCCCAGGCGATTCCGAGCGAAGAGGCGTCGAAGCCTCTTTTTTCCTGCAGGTCCCCCCATCGACGACGGCTGCCTTCCCAGCAATTAAAATAAATCTCTCCTCCCCGTGTGTTCTGCCCTACAATAATCTTCAACCTTGCCCCAGCAACCTTACCTGATACGGTTCTGGGGCATTTTCTCTTTTGTCTGGCGCCTCCTTTGGACTGGATAGGTTCGCTTTTGCTCGCTGTGAAGCCACGGTAGCATCGAGCGCTGCAATCCACTGTTTCAGCCTTTTCTTTTGAATGCCTCTGTCAGAAAAATGTCGCTAGAAAAGATATCAGACCAGAAATGGTCAGATTCAGGTCAGTGTGGGGTTGGTGAACTGCTCGATTTAGTGTTTGATGCTGAGAATCCATTTCATGCAGGCGAGTGGAAGGCAGCCGGAACACCCTCAACATCACAGCAGCAGTGCAACCTTCTCCCATCTCTGCATCCTCTCTCCTCACCTACAGCAGAGCTATCCGGACTCATTCCAGAAGAAGTTGCACCGGAAAATATTCCTCTTCCACCCAGCCGATCCAAATCGAGAAGGAACACCGTCAGTGTTCCGCCCATCACACTCAAGAAGGCTCCCTCCACCTCTTCTAGGAAATCTTCCACTCTTCTCGTCGATTCACCCTCGTCACCAGCGTCGATGACATCTCTTCCCGTCACCGATACCTCCTCGTCCTACTCGACTTTTTATGCCATCACTCAAGGCGGGAAACTCGAATCCATCACACCAAAAGCTTCGAGGAAGAAAGAGAAAGAGAAGCTGTTGAGAGCTAAATCAGTTTCTGGTGATGGTAGAGCCAGGAGGGAACGGGTAGCAGAAAGAGAGACAGGGTCTCAGTTTCCTGAAGCAGGACCTTCATTCACACCAGTTTCTCCTCGCCGATACCGCTCATTGAATGTACCTACTCATACGACACCTACTACGCCATCCTTCTCGAAGTTCCCTCGCGACTTCGATGCGTTGTCTTCCGGCTCACCTTCTAGCAGGAGTTCTACTTCTCGTGTGGTCACTCATCCTGATTTGATGGTTGAGTCTGAAGGCTATCCTTTCCCACAATTCCCATCCTCTTTCTCAGCTCTTGGTCAACCCGCATCTTCGCATCAATATCAAGCGCCTTCTGCCCCCACAACACCTATTGCATCGCCTTCTTTTGAGACCGAAATTCTCCCCCAGAACATCCCTCTCCCACCGTCTACAGCAAAGCATAGAAAATCGCGTAGGTTTACCACCACTGTTCAGACTCCTTCGCTAGGGATTTCTTCTTCTCCACGCCAGTCCCAACCCGCTACGTTTAGCCGGCGTCCATTAACAGGCCCGTCAACAGATTCTGGAATCGCGCTGACTAGTACAGACTCAGTGGGATTGGTCTCTATCAAGACAGCGCGCTTGGGAAGCAGTCGTGTAGATCCTGTAGTCTCCTCCTCGACATTAGCATCTTCTCATCCACAAAGACCTCAGCCGTTTCGAAGCAGGTCCCATGGCCCCCCCTCCGTCAATCTCAACGCGTCTGGTCACTTCAAATTTGACTCAATCGATAGAGATTTTGACCTATCATCGCCCAAACCAGCTCTGCCGAAGATACAGAGGTGCTCGACAATGCCTTTGAGTGTCAATCGGGAAGAAACTCGATCTGTATCTGCAGCTTCACCATCCCTATCTGATGCTCTGAGAGGCATAGGGTCATCCGTGTTCAGAAGCCACTCCTTTAGCAGAGCCGACCTCGCTCGAACACCATCTCTCTCATCCGACTCTGAGTCCACTTTCTCGTCCGTCATCAGTGGGGAGTCATCGGTGAGATCTCTGGCTGCAGAGTCAACGAGAAGTGGTTTGAAGGAAGTGCCGAGTTCTGGGTCGTCGAATCGTCCGCTGGCTCTGTCTGAGTTGATGGGTGGCTTCTCGGCTTTTGGAACTTCGACGGTGATGTTTCCTGTAGCTAAGGAGTGAGTAGAACGATTTTTCTCTTTTTTCTATACATGAGTAGTAGTTCATACAAGTTTTTTTTTCGGATTTCAGAAACAAGGGTTTCCGAAGAGCTTCTCGTGGAGGATCCATTCAGCGTCGCATCGAAAACGCTTCAGCCAGTTTGGACGTGGTGGGAGAAGGATCAGATGAGTCTCTTTTATCAGAGGCGATGAAGCGACAGCTTTCTGTTGCAGAGAAGAAGGATGAGCTTGAGCACGAGACTGAGAGGGGCGAGATGCGTTTGGCTAGACACAGAGATGAAAAACTGGTCAAAGCTTTCCAACAGGAGCAAATGTAGGCGCCCCTCTCGCTTGCATTTTTTTCTCCCTTCATTTGGATTTTTTTCTCACTGGATGATTCGTAACACAGGGCTTTGACGGGAACAATCAAATCTAACGTTTCATCTCATTCGCATACCTCATCATTCGACGCTTCCCCACAAATCACTCTCCAACACAAAGAACGCTCACAAAATAACGATAGCAGTGCATTCTTCAGCATACCACCCCTTTCATCCGGTATCGGCATGAACGACCTGAGCTCTCCAGGAAGACACCTCTCTAATGAAAACTCCACCATCTCGCAGCCGCTCAGCACCACGTCATTTGAACCTCTTTCCCCTCCTCATCTACCCTCGCCTCCTTCGAAGAAAGCTCCTTCTTAAAAGAACACAACGGCTGAGAACCACCTCGGCCTTATTCAGCGCTGCAACTACGAAACTTGGCATGCGCATCTCTTTTTCCAAGCCTTACAATGGGACTCAGACTCATCTTCTCTTCGTTTCATACGCTTTGGTCCTGTATCCATTTGTTTCTTTTTCTGTATCGATAACCTGCAGATCGTTTATCATCGTGCATTTTGTTCGCATGGCCGCCTGCGTGTGGCTATGTAGCTATCTTGGTGCGTCTTGCATACATTCATTCTTCTTTTTAGGCAATCTAAAGCTTTTCTGACGACTTTTTCTGAATGATTTATTTTTCCTCAGGTTTAGATTACTATTATGAGCGAGGCGGTTATCCAACCTGCGATTTACTCGTCTCGGCACACTAAATGAGTTTCGCGACTGGGCCGTACCATATGTTCATCATTTCCTCACCGCACTGTTTGTTGTTCTCGCCGAGCTTACATCAAATTGAATATATCAAATAAGATGAATGACAGGAAGAGAGAGAAGCCAAGTACACATAAACAAGAAAGAGGTACAACTAGTGGCGGGGACACAAGCACAGAAGAATGCTTAAAAGACGACAATCAAATAATGTATCTAATATCGTTTGATTTCCAGAAGGATTTTATTTTATAATGAAAAAAAAATGCTTGGATATAGATTGTGAAGTGGGGTGCTAAAACATTGATGTTGGCAGGAGCTATGGGGGGGGGGAGTACGAGATGAAAAAAAAACATTGAAAAACAGCTTGATCCTTTGCGGGGAATGTGGTGCAAAATGGGATGAAAAACCACTCATGTTTCTAAAAGGGGTTCATGAGGTGGGACAGGGATGACGGAAGGCCTGGTTTTGCGCTGGTGGGAGGTCCGACTGTTCCAGAGGAAGATGGGAGAGCGCCGGGAGCAGAAGATCTACCGGATGACCCTACCATAAACGGATGCAAGGGCAGGTCGACCGAGGCTGGAGCTCCCGTCCGCTGAATCGGTGGGTGCGGTTGGTGGTGCATCTGCGAATATGGAGCGTGCTGATGATGATACAGTTGATAATTTTGAGGGTGCTGCTGCTGTTGCAAAATCTGTGGTGTTTGCAGCAGAGAAGGCATGGAATGACGTCCCATTTGCTGTGACCAATAGAGAGGTGAAGGATTAGGGCTGCTGTTGGATGTCAGATACCCCTGTTGGGTTTGCGGACCTCGCAAGTCGGGGTGAGAACCCGATTGAGGATTGAGGGGATCGGGGGAGTAGCTGGGAGACGAGGCTAATGCCAGCCTGATAGGAGGTAACTGGTCCTGGGTCGTGTTCCAAGAAGAATCATCTGGTACAAGACTCCCAGGCTGCGTTGACGTATCCAAACCTGATTCTCCGCCAGAATTCCTCTCCAACTGCCCAGGTCTTTCGTCCACCCTCTGCCACCGAGAAGTACCAGCATTGAGTGACGGCCCAACCGTGTCTTTCGAACTGTAGCTGCCCATCGGTAGTTTGTTGTTGGAAAGAAAGAAACTTTCTTTTCGCAGAGAAGGTGCTGGTGGTAGAATGCTAGGAATATTTGATAAAGAAGCACCATTGATGTCAGTGCCATAGGACCCCATCGACAGCATTGTTGGTCGATGCGACCCATGGGATGTTGTAGATGAATTATGGGTAGCTTCATAATGAGAATCCGCTTC
The DNA here is from genome assembly GCA_014825775.1 of Krasilnikovozyma curviuscula. NCBI lineage: Eukaryota > Fungi > Basidiomycota > Tremellomycetes > Cystofilobasidiales > Mrakiaceae > Krasilnikovozyma > Krasilnikovozyma curviuscula. The sequence goes on along the minus strand of MVAQ01000122.1, from coordinate 45,389 downwards.
AGAAAGAGACGTTGCTGCCGAAAAAACCAGAATAAGGAGTCAGAGACGAAGATGACAGCCATAAGAAACGAAAAGAAGCGGGTGAAGACTCACCTGGATCGCTTGCAGAAGCTTTCGATGATGCAGAGATGTTTTTCCTCCGCGAGTTTTTTGTTGGCGCTGGAGATGTACCAGCACTGGAAGCTGAATCTTTCACAGCCTTCCTCTTCTTCGCGATAGCAGCAACCGACGTAGGAGTTCTGATTTTAATTTTCCAGCCCTGCTCTGCAAAGTGCTTTGTTATTGGTGTTAACTTGTCCATTCCCGTAAATCTCTGAAAAGAGTCAAGTCAGCATCCTAACCCTCGGTGGACCAGAGAGTCGACTTGCCTTCGGACTAAAGACTGTAAATTTGTCGCTAACTACTGAACCCACTTGAGCCATGAGCGCACTGTGCAGCAAAGAGAATTAATACTTGACCGAAGTAAGAGGTTCATCAGCAGGCAGACACTTACTCCACCGGTGAGTATTCAAACAACCTGAAACTCAAACGATATGTTCCTGGGATTCTGATGTTCAGCTTGGTAAAGACAGAGTACAAGCCTTTAAAATTTATTATGCAAAGGTATCAGAATGATTAAAAAATGTGAGATCATCGACAATACTGACCAAGCTGACCATCGATGCCCCTCGTCTTATAAGGAGTGCATTGAGTTTCACCAGCAGCAGCTTCATGATCTAAGAGCTCTCCATGGTAGATGATCTTTGTTGGGTCATCCGCATTGACGACGTGAACTCGAATGAACAACGACGAAGATTCCAAGAACTCGCTGTCAAAGTTGAGGTGCCAGATGTCGCAAAGGATCAGACTGGATTCACCACATGCTCCATCCAAGTAAGAATTTGATTGGCTCACCTCTTTTGAATTTCATCTGTGATGACTTCGACGATGGGTGGAGGATCAACCTAAAGGAGTGTCAAACGACGACAAGAACAAGGTAATCAGATACTTGCTGCAAGTTAGGTTTGATCGCATGCCCTCACTGGTCTGCTGTCAACTATAGAACAATCAGAAAGAAATCAAAGAAGAAGCCGAAGAAGATGTTAGGCAGGCGGCAATCAAAGGAGAGGAATGAAATGTGTGAAGAGCATTTACCAGTTTCATTTGCTTCTTTGTAAGAAGACAATCGTGCCTTATGAGGTTGTTGGTGAATGACCAGTTTGTAGCGACTGAGAATTTGTGCCAAATGAAACAGTCAGTTTTGAGAAGATGAGCCATCAGTGGCGGGTTTGAGACCCATACGCAGGAAGGGCTTTCTGAGCAATGCAAGTGCGCAAGAGGCGAGGGACTCACGGCCTATGATCCGGATCACGTTCCCTATGTAGGGTGCTGACGAATACGGTCCTCCCCTCAGTTTCAGTCATGCTCTTCGCGTACGAGATGGGAGCTCCTTCGATTCCAGAAGGAGTTGGTTTGGCGTCGACAGGGCGAGAGATGGTTTCAGAGGACACTCGAGGTACCTCTTGGAATCTCACAGTAGAGCTGCTACCTTTTTTCAGCTGCAAGAGGGTATCAACCAAACCCAGAGCGGTAGTGTCATCGTACGGAAGGTTGCTTGAATCGGCTGGGCCGGTGGAAGAAGAGGAAGCTGGTTGCCTATCAGGTGGCATGGACGCATCAAAGGGCTGAACTGAAGGAGCCAAGGGAGGAAATTCATCGTGCTGGGGTAATAGTATCGATGAAGATGAACTGAAGGTACTGGAGGCGTCCGCTGCATGTGTTGGAAACGATGCTGCGAGGCTGGACGTCGACTGCTGACCACGCCGAGAACTCCCACTACCCTGAGAGCCTGGTGTACCAGACATACCCAGTGAAGTATGGCCTGAGAAGAGCCTGGGATACCTGGGATTTCTCGGCGGCCCAACAGAGGCAAGCCTTTTTTTGATTGAGAGTGATTTCTTCTCCGACTCCTCAAATTGATGTGGAGTTTTTTTTTTTTTTTGGACTGTACCGAACTATTTCACACCCCTTCGAGTTCAGAGGAGCTACTCAGTATACTGGCCAGTGCTCTTTGGTGACAACCACGCGGGCGATAGAAAAAACTTACGGTTTTGGTCAAGCAGTCTCGTCCCTGTTCAAATTAACAGAGTTTAGAGGTTTATCAATTGATTGTTTTTGGCTGATCAGAACCCCGCCAAACTTTCTCAGGTCTAAGAAGCGATACCTATTGACATAGATTCGTACCTGAAAACCCTTAGGAGACTACGGTAGGCACTCACGAAGGCGCTTTGAAGGAAAGCACAGTGGCATGCTTACTCATTCCTGCGACGATTCCAGCGCTCTAAAACGGCGTCGTCAGAGTTTGAGCACATTATGTCGAGAATTTCTCCGCAAGAAAAATGTCCTCCTCCTGCTGTGACTTTGTGTTGGTTACTAGGTGTGATTCCAAGGCTTTGGTCGAGGGAAATTTCCAGCTCAGAGAGATTATAGCTGGCCGATGAAGAAAATACGCTAATGAGGTGGTCGCGCATCAGATGCTGGACTACTTGCCATGTTTTCTCTTACGAAAGCACCCCAGCAGCCGATTAGTGAGGGATCTAGCCATCGATAGCTCATGCATTTACACTCGAGGAGCAACCGTAAGATCTAGCGCTCAAAGAATTGCGATGAGAGTTTTATTATTTAAGACTAATCTGATGGGGAGTGAGATCTAGTGTGCAAGAGAGAAAAAAAATGAGTGGTACATGGCTCTGAGATCAACAAGGGTATCGCAGGGTCAAAATGTCGCGGTAGCCTATAAATTTCTGAAATACCACGCAAGGCATGCAAATCAGACACGCTGACTCTAATACTGTTTTTCTAGGCTTGTGAGTACTGGAAGTTGTGAGTGAACTATATTTCCCGATGTCAAATAATATCCTGCGTTTCCTCTCAACTGGAGAGCGCAGAATGGGAACGCACCATTCAAACGGCCAGTCAAGATCTCAACACTATGCTGGAGGCTCCTGAGGAGGAGACGAAGAAAAGGTGCTGCTCCTGTGGTGGACGAAAAGAAAAAACTGGTCTTCTTATTGTATCTACTAATTGGACCATGCTGGTGTGCTGACAAGCCTTGCTGAAGCAATCGTGCAGGTAACACGAAAGGGCAAAGTAACACCACAAGCCCTCGAACTTAAACCAGTACTTACAATTGAGAGGACACTACTACGATTTTCAACTCTCTGTATTTTTAAAACAGTATCAACCCTCTCGAACCAGGGTACGGCTGAGTCCTGGAGACGAAAAAGGCGAGTGACAAGACGAAGATGTGAACCAGCACGTTCTCAAAGCCGCAGATCAAAACAAGAAAGATAGGGGCCAAAGGAAGGATTCTAGTTCATCTAGTGGTGTATGATAGAATGTGAGTATAATTGATGTGGAAGAATTATGAAAAGGTGGTGTCGAAAGATTGTGGAGGTGTAGAGTCACAGTGTGGTGTCAAAGCCAGCCCCTTCAATCTGCTCCCCTTCAAAGGTTTGCTCGGTTTCTGGAGATCTGTTTGATATTCCAAGTCTGAATTTACCAATGTACTTATTTCTGTCGAAAGTGCAGGGAGCTGGAAGGCAGCCGCAGCTCCTGTCGCTGAACGCTGGTCCCAGCTCCTAACGACGGGTCAGTTGAGATGGGGTGACGATGAGGGCTTGAATGGCTAATGGAGAGCAAGTTATGTTTCGTATCACGTTGCAATGGGCAGTAGGTATCAATAGATAAGGACACGTATCGACGGGGCGGCAGGGATAAGTAGGCACCCGTTAGTGAACGAAAGAAGACATGTCGACTGCTTGAATTATGAAAATGACGGCTTGTCGAAGTAACGGTGCAGGGCTCTCGCACCGATGGTTAAGAGACGTTTATCTCCCAAGAAACTTGTGTCTTTTCAGACAAAGCTCCTGGAGTACCGCCTGACTTTCTACAATCAGCACAATCGTCCATCTACTCTCTCTGGCCCACAACTAACCATCTTCAAGACTAAGGTAACAGAATTAAAGAAAGATGAATAGCACGGGTTGGATGCTTACTTGAAGAGCTTGAGGCTGAGAAGAGTGTTTTTGAGAAGAGAATTGCCAAGTATCCAGTAAGAGCATAGACTATAGTCGAGTCAAAGGGCAGAGCCAGCTGATGCTGATTGGTGGCATAGTGTAGAAAGAAGGTAATGCTGTAGTAAGTGTGAAGGTAGAAGGTACAGTGGCAGGAAGATGGTTCTGCTGGTATGGAGGTGAGGAGTAGCCGACGCCAACAGAGACACAAGGACTATGCTGATGAAAACAATGCTAGCAGGAGCACGCGTGGGCACAGCTTGAAGTGAGAACTCTGCAGTTTCGTCACTTCTACACTTTGTAGGCCTTTGAGGTTTATCTTTGTAGGTCAGAGCAGCGCGTGCAAGAAGCAGCTTCGGAGCGGCGAAGAGGCCATTTTCGATTCCAGTGAGCTTAATTTTGCACCTTTTCACTTCCTGTAACAATTTTGAGGCAGATTTCAGCGTATCAATCTTTAGATTATGGTAGGGGATAGCTATTTGACTTCATTCAATCCATCAAAGCTTTGACTTATCAAAACTATTTTACCAAAGTGACTCCTGTTGACTCCCCACTCATTGCTGATCTACAGGATGTGTCTCCCACCTGTACCTTAAGTCATCCTCCATTCTTTATTTTCTTGAGCATAGCCGGAGGAAAGGGCAACCGTCTGGATATATATGTGGCGTTTCTCGAGTTTTCGGCTCACGCCTTCCCTTCAGGAGAAGTGGCGTTATTGGAATCATTGCGGGGTGTTCCCAGGATATAGAAGCTTCTTTTCTTCGAACCCGCTACCGCGTTTTCATCAACAAGAATATTGTGAGTATTAGTCGAGCATTTAGGAGTGCCTTACTTCAAACATCGTTCGTTCAGGTCTTTCTCAACGTGCTCGACCTGTCTCCTTTTAAAAGTGGTTTCTCAACATAGGAGAACCTTAACATCGAAAACCTTAGTCTCAATTGCTAGCAGTTTTGCTGACATCAAACATCCTGGATTTTGCAGAAAGTTTGCAGACTCGTGATCTCCACTCTCGAACCCGAACTGTCATTCGTCTCTTTGTCGCCAGTGAATTCGCTCACGTTACCAGTGCTTCAAAGTCATCAATTTCAGAAGCGTCAATGTCGAAACGACAAGCCTCAGAGAGATCTTCATCTTTGGACGACGAGGAACATGGGCTTGTTTCCAGGAAAAGCAGATCAATAGAACGTACAACAACGTCAGCGAAGGCAGAGTTTTCTGCTGGGCCGTCGATGACTGTAGCTGCTCCAGATTCATATGAGGTCCCCTTTGCACCAGGTGAATCCACATGACCCTCCTAGCTTGGTGCGAGAGTGGTTGCAGCTTCTCCCACACTACTTCATCCGTAGCCTCATTCTCCGGAACAGGACCTTCTACTCAACACATTCTACTTCTCAATTACCTGATCCTTACTCGAATTCTGCATTTCCTCTCGAAGAAATCTCTCGCCAGGCTCTCGCAGACCTGCAAGAGGATGAGGGACTCGGTGTCGGCATTTGGGGGCTTTAGGAGTATCAAGATCAGCACCCCGACACCGAACATCTTCATTTCACAATCACTCGTTCCTTCAGCTTCAGCAACAGGTCATTCCGACACAGACGCAAACCCTTCAACCGTTTTTGCTGAAAGGGTCTCTCCAGTCTCAGCGCCACCAGCCGCGTCATTCCCCTCTTCGTTCCCAACTCGAATGTCAGTTCTGGTCAGTGGAAAACTTTACCAGCCATCTTTCACTCTGGAACATCCGGTGTGCCACATCTTGGATCTCTCGACCAATTCCTGGGCCGTTGCACAAGTCGTCGTTCTGTCATCTCTCTCACCGTGGATACCTCTTACATCACCAGTCCAATACTTTTCAGGAAGTAAGGAATTCGACATCGAACCAGCGTTGTATTTCTATGGAGGTTGTAGACAGAAGTATGGCTCAGACTTTGAGAAGCAGAAGAAATCCACATCGTCTTGGACAACGGGGACACTCCTATCGTTACCAGATGATCAGGAAATACACAGCTCAATGTACAAGCTCTCTCTAAGCAGTTGGGAGCTCACGAAGATAGGAGATGAAGCAATGTTTCCTGTGACTGTCGATGGTATGTCAAGACATTTTTCTTCCTTTTCAAACGACTTTTCTCAAAATACTGTGATTTTTCTCAAAAATTACTAGGCTCTACTGGAGAACTCGTGAGGAACTGGCCACCAGCCAGACAAGACCATGTAAGCGATTCTCGTTTCTCCCAATTATTTGATGGTTGCGCAGATCCACTAACTTACCTTTTACAGTCTTTTGATATCATCAGGGATCGCTATCTTGTCGTCTTCGGTGGCCGTACATTGGAGAATATCTCTGGTGACTCCGACCTGTGGATCTACGATGTCGTATGTTATTGTGGTGTTACTTTTCCTCGTCAACACCTTTCTGAATCCTGTCATGTTTCACAACGGCTGCACGGTTTCAAGATAACAGGCCTTTGGTTTACTGAAGTGCTTTCCGGTCAGGTGCCCTCGCCCATTTTCGCACACGGCTCCGTCTGCCTCGGTGACTGCGTGTTTCTCTTTGGTGGTATTCAGCGCGATCAGCCATAGTATGTATTCTCGACTCTGTCCTGAGATCAGAATTGATTTCGAATGCAGAAACTTTTTACACTATAGTGGGGATCTTATCTTCAATTCTCTGTACAGACTTACGTGTGTAGGAGCTCCAGGCGAATGGCGATGGGTTCTTTACCGTTCCCCGGATGATTTGGCTTACAGATCTCGTCGAAAAGAATTGCGAAGGCGTCAAAATCAACTGCATAGCTCGAATGCTCAAGATTCAGGTCAACCAGATGATGGTCCTTCATTCCATTCGCCAGTGGGTGGAATGCTTGGAGACGTCAACATACCAGAGATGGATCAGAGTGAAACAATCACTCGCAACCGGGAAAATGCACCGTTTCAACAACAAGTACCAGATACCAACACAATTGTTCCTGAAAACCCCTCTCAGACCCATCAAGTCCTCAACGACGATACTCCTTTGACGGTGATGAGTGGCCAAGGTCCAAACGAACGCGGTGACGCAAATGAAAACGTCACATCAGAAGCTGATGGTTCGATGCATGTGATCAGTACTAAAGTTGTCTCGGAATCCAGCCAGGTCTCGGTGGCTCCAGCTGTTCACAACTCTAGCGGCGATCCAAGCTTTGGTTCAAACAATAGCTTTGGTATCTATACCTCTGGAATATCGCCTTTTGAACGCTTCCATGCTATGTTATTGCCTGTCGGTAGTAACAGATTTGCTGTATTAGGTGGAATGACTCTACTGGAGCAGGAGGACGCAGTAGGTAACCTTTACGATGATTGTTGTAAGTCCAGGCTCTTTCTTTCCTTGGTCTATGAGCTAAAGTTCACCTTGTCTCTTGGTCAGGCGTCTACAGTATACAATCCGTGTGCATCTTCAATACCGAGACGTGTCATTGGCAGCGGTCACACATAGCTCCCCAAGCTGATGCCAAACCTGAGGCACCAATTTTTTTCCTGGACGCTGCATGCTGTACCATCGACCAAATAAACCCGCAGGATAATATATCTGCTGCTTGTCCCAGCATCTTGGTTATTGGTCGCCAAATCACCTTCTTTGGATACGACCAATCCAGCATTGGAACACAATCATCAGATGCAACCTCATCTGGAAGAAAGATGAAGACTTCTTCAGGAGGAAGCTCAAATGTGAATAAGACGGACCATGGACACTCTAATCTGGGCGAATCTTCTTTCCAAACACTGACAGTTGCTCGACCCATCAACCCTCGACCACAAGAATCTCAAATCCCAAGCGCCAATACTGAATCGAACTCATCTGCTGACCATGTGGAAAATGAAGAGTCTTCTTTTGGTATTGGATTGGAGGATAATTCAAAACAGCCTCGTACTCGAACGAGCAGCGGAAATACTCCAGATTCCGGAGTGCGATCAAAAAGGTCTGTCAACTTCTGTAAGTGGCACAACGTTACGTTTCCTAAAAGTTCGAACACAGTAATGACTCTTATGCAATTCTAGATAAAAGAGGAGATTCGGAGGTGATCCTCGCGTCCGTTCGAGCTGGGCATTCATCTGCCTCTTCGGAAGTTTCAGAACCTCAAGGCGTCAGCTCTAATCAACTCAAACCCCATCATTCCTCACAGCCTTCCAACCAGCCGTTGACACTCCATGTTGCACGCCTTATCTCATTTTTGTGATTCGGCCCTCTGTATCTTATCTCGCATGTCTTGAAGATGGAAGCCCGAATACAGATGTTTGGCTTAGTTACTAAAATTTATTGCTGAAAATGTATGACCTATCATGACCACCTGCTAAATTACACCTCTGAAAAAATATGCGACATGAGAAAGAAATCTCGTATCCTTGCTCCGCCACTTCTAAAATTTGTTGAAACCGACCGTCAAAAACACCCTTCGCCAGTTTCAGCCATAACAATGGCACCATCAGCAACGGTCAAGAAAGATACCAAGAAGCCACGCACAGCTCCAGCTGTGTCAGAGAAGGCTCCTTCGAGCTCAACCAAACCAGCCGTCTCGAAATCCGGAAAACCAGAGAAGGTTATCAGCAACAGGAAACTCCGAGTGCAACCTCCTCCAAGTTCACTTCCTTTAAAGAAGGGAAAAGCTGCTGCTTCTACTGCTGAAGGAACATCAGCTTCAGAGAAGAAAGTTGAGGCTAAAGAGCAGGATTTCTCTCGTTTCGACTCGGATTCTGAATCGTCGGACGATGAGGACGACGATGGTGAAGTTGACGATGGGCCAGTAAAAGGAATTGAGCTGTTGAAGATTCCAACAGTGGACAAGGACGAAACAAACGTGAAGAAGCGATTGGAGAAGGCAAAGAAGAAAAATGTAAATCCCTCGAGCTGAGCACAGGAAACATCAGACTTTACATTTCTCAATGTTGAGAGATAATACTGATCTGCTCTCTATATATCTCTCTTTTTCCTCTGTGCTTGTTTAGGACCAACCAAAGGGTGTCCTCTACCTCGGACGAATTCCTCACGGTTTCTACGAAGACCAAATGAAGGGCTACTTCTCGCAGTTTGGTGACGTGGAAAAACTCAGACTCGCTAGAAATAAGAAGGTTAGATTTTGGGTCTCCCACTATCAAGGCTCGAGAGCTCTCAATTGCTAATCTCTTGACGGCATTTGCGCCTCTTTGCAGACCGGGAAATCAAAACACTACGCTTTCCTGCAATTTGCAAACTTGGCTGTAGCTGAGATTGTTGCTGAGACGATGGACAACTACCTTCTCATGGGTCATATACTGAGGTGCAAGGTCGGTGCTTCTCTTAACCTGAAGCTGTAGCTGTGACTGTGCTAATTTCCATTGTCCCTATGCACAGGTTATCCCCAACGATGAAGTTCACCCAGCCCTTTGGATTGGCAGCAACAGGAAATGGAGAGCCGTACCTTCCGTGAGGGTTGAACGCGCCCGTCTGGATCAGGTCAGTTGCACTTTCTTGGTGAAGTTCTCTTCTTCAACACACAGAAATTTAATCAATTGCTTCTTCCTTCCATATGCAGCCACGAACTAAAGAACAACAAATTAGGGCTGAAACCAGACTCCTGAAGAGGCAGGCCGCCAAGAAAGATGCTTTGAAAGCTCATGGAATCGATTACACCTTCGATGGTTACACGGCTACTGCCTGAACAGATCACGATTGATGTCTTTCTTTCTGTATTATGCTTTTGGTTTCCTGTGCTAGTTTTGGACGTGTACTGCTTCTGTGATGTATGATGGATTTGGTACCCTCTGCCGCTGTTTAGGCAGTGCTAATCATAAACCTAAAGACTTCAGAAAGTTTTCTCAGTTTTTGAAGCAGGTACAATTACTCAGTTATCTATCGGGTTCGATACAGCGGAATTTTAAGTTCCTGGTGAGATGTTGTGCCAGCGGCGAGCGAGAACCCTTCGTTGAGTTTCTCAAACGCCAAGCAGCACAATTTTCAGTACAGGAAGCTGGAGGCTGCATACTTTGGGACGGACATCTTTCACAGACTGGCAACCGAACAGGCCCCTCTGTTGGACAAGAAGAACGTTCGGTCCCAGTTCTGCTGATCGGTAGAGTGGTATTCAGTTGCCAGCATAATATCGAGGGAAGGTGAGCAGGTACAGCCCAATTCCCGGATGCTACAGTTGCCAATCTAATGTTGGTTTCCTTTAGTAATACTAGCAGGTCCTGGTTCTCATCCAGCTCTACATGCCTTCCGACGTCGCCCCTCGAAAGACCAGTCTGTTAAGGATGCCCACAAAGTCCCGCTCAAAGCAGTCTTACCTGATCTCTCTTGTCCTGGGACTTGTCGTCATCTCTGGAATGCTGTACTCCTTGAAACCTTCCTCCACTCAAAACCAGAATTACTCAAGTGAGCTATACGAGCAGCCGCACCTCTCAGGGACAGGACCAGCTTGGCTAGCAAATAGCAACGCCGTAACAGGTGGACGAGACTCACAAGGGGCTCACGAGCAGCCTAGCTGGTGGAAGTCTTTCACAGACGGTGCTCTGTCGAAGGTAACAGAGACGCTTGGTGGCCCATTAGGGAGTGGGGTCACAAAAGGTACCGATGGGCAAAAGTGGAAGGGGAGGTGGGACATCATTGAGAACAGAGGTCTGGTATCTGTAAATGCTGCAGATACTATGTCAAAGCACCCTATTGAGGACTTGGTCGAAGTATGTACTTCACTATCTCTTCACTACCGCCGTTGAAATGATTTACTGACTTTGACTACACGTGTATCAGGAAGCTCGCATTAGAGCTCATCTTATGGATGCTCTTAAACCTACCACTTTAAGGGCAGCGATAGATCACTATGTTACTGAATGGAACTACCCACCGCCGCTCGGTTTCGACAAGTGGTGAGTTCTTCCGCGACCCATCAACGGTAGATACAAACTTATATGTCTCGATATTCCAGGTTCGAATACTTTTCCATTAATCACCATGCACCTGACATCATCCGTGCTGCTCATGAATCTTTCATTCCTTACCTCTCGATAAGTGGTAAGAAGCTCACGGAGAGACTAGCTCTATTAGAGGGAAAGGGACAGACTTTTAGCTTGGAGTTCAAGTTAGTGCCGAAGAGTCCTTTTGGAAAAGAGCTACCGCTGACTATTTATGGCTTAGGAATGGGAAGATCATTGAGTCGACAGGCTCTCATAAGGACGAATATCGAGCGGTTGAAATTCGCGATCTACTCGGTCCAGTCACGCACTTGGTTCCTGACTTAAAGGTCTTCTTCAACACGGATGACATGCCTCGATTTATTGCTCATGATAGAGTTTGGAACGCGACGAAGTTTTACGGAAGCAGGGGTGAATGTGAGTGATCAGCCACGATATAAATCAAAGATCGGACCAGAACCGATTACATTTTCTTTCTCTGATAAAGTATGGCCAGAATCTGAACGTGCTCGTTTGGAAGATGCACAAAAAGGAACACATGGATTCCACTGGTGAGTGGCCACCATCACTCCACTTTGTTTGATGTTTTCCTTACAATGCATCTCTCCAAGGCCCTGTCGTCGACAGTCAGAAGTATCTCGGAATGCAAGGGATATCGTCCTCAAGCCATCAGAGAATTCCGGTTCGTATTTATAGCGAATTCTAGTGGATCTCTTGACTTACTCTTTGCCGTTTGACCAGGCAAAGCTCAAAAAACGTTCGTCTATGACCACATCAAGAGCATGGACTACTGTGAAAACTCAGACATTATGAAAAAACATGGGCTGTTGATATATGGTGCTCCTCAACCTGATGTTCTGATCCCTCTGCTGTCCACCTGCAGAACGCTCTGGAGCATGGACATTCCGGTGGGTTAACTAACTCTATGCCGCGGCAGCAGAAAATTTGCTGATTATATTCTTTCTCTCGTTCACTTTAGAGTGCTCCCTTGGATGCCGTCAGGGAGGCTATGCCTTTCCATCCTTGGATGAAGAAGACTATCCCTAAAGCCTTCTGGAGGGGACAGATGACGGGTAAAACATACTTTTCACGTTTGATCTATTCATACCACTGAACTCTTTGCTGTCCTCTCTAGGAATGTGGAACTCTAAAGCTTTAGACTGGAGATCAGCTCAACGAGTGCGACTTCATCACTACACCAACCCACAGTCGCCAACAGATACCCAAACTGTCATTCTTCCGAAGCCGAATGGGAAGGGGTGGGAGAGAAGAAAAGTAAACCATCAGGAAGCTGCAAGGAAATATTTTGATGTGGGACTTGTGGGAGGCCCTTTCCAGTGTGAGGAAGACGACGATACTTGCGCTGAAATTGATGAAGAAATTGATGTGAGTCCAGAGCTCACTTCTATTGACCTTGATCCTTCTCATAACGCAATGATTGCTTCTCATTCTAATTTTACAATAGTTCTACGAACGTGTGGAGTCTCGAGATGGAGAATCTCCATCCTTGAAATATCAGTTCAACGTAAGTGGTGTCTTGGTTCTCACTAGACGTGACCCATTACTGACAAGTTGTTCTCTATCAAGATTGATGTTGATGGAAATGGCTGGAGTAGCAGATTTAGAAGATTGCTTCATACGGGTTCTGTCACTCTCAAAATGACAATATTCCCAGAGGTAAGCTGCATTTTGACATGATATATCAAAGCTATGGAAGCTGAGTTTTGCGCTGTCTTTCATCATTTCAGTGGTTCAATAGCATTGTAAGTCAAGATTAACTGCATTTGATCTTTTGAGAAGGGTATCTGATATCGCCTTCTGATCTCCAGTTGATCCCTTATTACCACTATGTTCCACTTCAGAACGATCTGTCTGACCTCATGTAAGCTCTCTGGTCTAGAACAGCTTTATTGTGCATCCACTGACAACTTCTTGTTGTACTTAGGGATGTCATGGCTTTTTTCACGTCTGAGGTAGGAAAGCCCCTCGCAGCTGAGATAGGAAAGAACGGAAGAGATTTTGTAGAGGAACATTGGAACTGGCGCGACATGCAGGCGTACATGGTTCTGCTGCTGCTCGAGTATAATAGGGCGATGAGTGACGATAGAAAAGAGAAATCTTTGAGTATTAATGTGTAGAATATTGCAGGTGTATAGGATATTATTCTCTACTCCAACCAAGCAAGGTGTTGGTCTGCTTTCTATCCGAGACACGACGATTAAACTTCTCTCAACGGCTTCAACTCTGGTCTTCATCCAATAACATCATCCCCTTATATATCAATGACCCACAGAGGCTACAGAAAAGTTCCAGCTTCGAAAAGAAGCTAGCTCTCATAGTCATTAGGTCTCTCGCATCTACAACCTACTTTCCACCCAACATCTTCGAGAATTTCGAGCAGAGTGGGCTGTAGAAATGGGACACAGGATTATGATGGATGACATCTGGCCTGCGTGTTGGACGCAGTGAGTTTGTCTTATTCTGATCCTGCTCTGTGTACTCTGAATCGTTTTGGTCTAACGAACCTGTGGCTTTTGTCAGTATTCAAATCATGACCCCTTATTCAAATGACGCCAAAACCATAGATGTAAGTGGTTCTATTATTTCTATCAGCTCTATCTTACTATGTAATGCAATTAGTCCTTGGAGTTAACGCCTCTCTTCTGGGTATTCCTCTAGCCGACACGTGAAACCATCGTCTTCCTTCACTCAATTCTCACAGGACGGTGGTTCTATACGCTTCAAGCTTCAGACCCAGTGCTAAGACATAACTTCAATTTGTGAGTAGAGTTAATCAGGAAAGGACAGAAAGGAAATAACCGCGCTCGATCTTCGACGTGTTTCAGCATTCTCGTTGACGTGCTTGGTCATGGAGGGAGCAACTGCCGCATAACAGAAGATTATGGCCCTCAAATGACATCTGCACTATTTAAGAACATACTCAAGTCTCAGAATCTGCAACAAGTACACTTAGTTGTCTGCGCTAGCTCCACTCCTCCAGCTCTACTCTTTGCAACGCTGCACCCAGAAGCAGTCCTCAGCATCGCCATTCTAAATTGGCTCACTGATGATGACGTACAGGTTCCAATAATCAAAGAGGGTCTGGAGCAAGTAGCAGATGTCTTGTGTATGGAGGGTGAGTACTGAGTGCTGGGATTCTCATTTAGGTTCGCTGTTGTTTCTATTTTCAATAACGTTTGCTTTTCGGCCAAATCTCCTAGAATTGGACCCTGATCTACTCCGTGACGTTGAAAAGTGTACAGAAGAGCTGTTCTACGGCCAACAATTCCGGAACGACCAAGTTCTCTCGGATACTGTCGACGCCATTCAGAAAGCCAATCTCGTCCACTTCGTGAAAATTCACGAGGCATTTGGGGTAAGTACTCCACTGATCCGCTTCAAACATCCAAGCTCGTGGTTGATTGTGATAGTCTCACTCTTTTCAGCCTTCATACCTTCATCTCAGCGTCGGACAATGGCTCAGAGCTCAACGGACCTTTCCACCGGGGTTCCTGAACATAAAATGCCCTGTCATGCTCATACGTAACCAGCCTTTTATTGCAACAGGGTACGAGGAAAGATTGCGGTCTGAGATTCCTCTTCTAAGCATTCAGCGAATACCGGGAGCTCCTTCTGTAAGCAATATTTCCTCATATGCTAGGATCTGCGTCTCTTTTGACTAACCATTCACTCAATGCAGTTCTGCAATGTGACGCATCCTCAGATCGTGAACCAACTCCTCATTCACCATCTCCCTAAACCAGCATTGCCCTCATCACCTGAAACTGATTTTAGCGACCCTTTCCAACCCTTCTTCGACAGCTGTGTTGTCCCAGACAGCTGGATAGCCAAGGTTAACAAAAAATCTCAACAGAACAAGGACTTGAGAACGATGTTTGACTTTGGATTGATCAGCTCATCTGTCGAAGTGGTGACTGTCGTAGTGGAGGATCAGCGGGAGCACGCGTACTATCAGCCCCCTTGGGATGACTCTGATTTAGATGGCACTGTACACGATCTGGATTCAATAAAGCTGTGAAATTTGGTTATTCCTCAGTATACTTAGCTATACTTGGGTGGTGGTTTCGCCAATCATGCCTTGCGAAAGAAACTTCCTTCAACTTGCGAAAAGTGGTCAATGTGTCGGGAGTATGTCATGCTACTAACCCATCGACTGAACCTGTAGATCATCTACAATACCCTGTTCTTCACCTATTTCATCTTGCTTTTCTGGCAGCTCTTCAATTGTTTCCTCTACGTCAATTTCAATCTCATTCCCATCCTCACTGACCACACTGACTCTCCTCGATACAACCTTCTCACAAATAATCTCCGCGCCTCCAGTACTGAAGAAAGGGTTCTGGACGAAGTCCAATTCGTGAGCTTGAGAAGTACTGTCAGCTTCCTTCGGTGTTGATGCTGAAGATGCAGCTGAGTATGCTGTCTTGATGACTTTATTGGGAATGAAGCCGACAGTTGTTGAAGGATCAGATTCTTGCACTACCGAAGAGGCTGCTGCTGCTGCATCTGGTGAAGGTCGAAGAAGTCCATATGCACCGTAAAGGAGGTGATCTCGAATGAGCCCTCTATCGGGCCGTAACGTCAGGTGGAGGGTTGATGCGGGGGACGGAGGTAGGATCGAGTGAATCACTCGGTTGACGATTGCTGGATGTGTGAGAGCGCATAACTGACAGTAAGAGGAAGATCAAGAAGTTTTAGTTGACTGAAAATACTTGACAATAGTGTGAGCAATCAAAGACAACAACTTACCGCCGGCCCTGCAGGGATCTCTTCCCATCTAATATCTGTACCAGACTGTAAAGCTCCTTCACACTCTCTTCTAGCGGCTTTGTTCATTGGTGTATCGCTTATTCTGTCAAGATACAGTAAGTTATAGGTAAAAAAGCTGTAATTCCCAGTAGGAATACAAAGAGACTTACAGTTCTCCTTGGACTAACAGCACTGGACACCTCACCTGACTCAGAGAATAAGGGAATGGATTAGATGATAGGGCTAGATATCCAAGAGACCTGAACTTGTGCTGCGGGAGGAGGAGGGATCAGCTTCGCAATTGACGGCTTGACAGAGACAGATACGCACTCCGTATTTCTGTCGCATTTTCCTCTGTATTCCACCCAGAGTCTTAAAATCAGCACTTTGTGTGAGCAATGGCGAAGCGGAAAATCACTGACTCCGTGAAGGCCGTGATATTTAACCAACGCTGGTGCCCATCCCAACGTGTAATCGGAGAAAAAGAGGTTCACGAGCGCATCCAAGGCCTCTTTCGCTACCATTTGATGTACTTTGAGGTCACTCTCAGCCGCAATTTGGAACGCTTCATCTGCTTCTGCGAATCCTGGAGTGAAATCAGAAAGCTACAGAAATCGATTTGCCTCCAATGAGCGGGCGATGCAAAGGAATGGCTTTCATAAGAGACTTACCTCCTCTCTCGTCAAGTAGCTATTTAGTATAAGTCCCTCAACAACGTCAGGATATTTGACAGCGAGCCCAACAGCGACAGATGAAGACACCCCGGACCCCATTACAGTTGCTGTTCTACACACGGCTCTGATAAATGTTGCCATCATCTTGCAGCAAATCTCCAGGTTGTATTCATCGGGTGGTAGGCTGACACTGTCACCATGTCCTGGCAGGTTGACAGAGACGAGATTGTAAGAGTCTTTGAGGATCGGGTCTTCGAACTGAGCTAATGTAAATGTAACCCAAATGCGTTGAGTCTCAACCTTGTCAGCTTATAAGCTCCAAGTGACAGGGTGAAGGTGGTTTGAACTCACTGACACCCCCGACCGTACTCAAGAATAGTGACGGTATGAACACCAGCGTGGGAAGTCTGCCGTCGATTTCCTTTGCTCCATCGATTTCAGGGGTGGATATGAAGTAGCTGAGAGCATGATCAAACTCTTGAACATAGTATAGCTGGCTTGAGTTGGAGAATGTTTTTGGAGGCGTGGGCGCCGGCGGTGAGGAGAATTCGAGGGCGGAAAAGATGGTGTCTAAATTGCTGCTGTTGCTGCTGGATTCGTTCATTTCTCCTGTTTGTGCTTGAGAAAACTAGATGAATCTTTGACCTTATTCAGTGACAAGTGAGCTTGGTATACAACAGAGAGAAGCAAAGGCGTGCAACTCACGACAGGCTTCAGACTTGGACAGAAACAGAATAACCCCACGGCGCGGTCGAAGGGTGCGGGGGGTCGGGTAACGTTACCTTGGGCTTGAGCCTACGATTCCAAGCAGCAGCCTTTAGACTACAGATGTTCTACGGCTACAACAGAAAGTGATTCGACTCTATACAGTCAAAGAAAATGTCGTTGGACAAATTGAAAGGGCGGAATAAACACGCCTCGATGCGGAAGTATGCCTGGCTTGTAATTAATCGCCACAATTTTAGACCGTTTGGCTGTACCTCATCTGTGTCTGTTGTTGAAAGCGTTCCTTGAATCGAATTAAATCCATCGCTGCAGTGCATGTATCTTGAAAACTCTAAAAGGAACACAAACCAATGACCTAAAGTGGCGACGACATGTTCTCAAGGGATCAATCATAATGCCTGGTCACCTCACATCTTCTCCAAGCGGGAACAACAAGCTCCAGAGGTGTTTTCATCCCTCTTTAATTGAGGTACGATCTCATTCCCTCGACTCCTTCTTTCGCAACCTTCCCTTTGACCTTGCCAATCTCTTCAAACTCTCTCAGCACCTCGCCTTCCGACTCGTTGTTCTCAGTCTTCCAACCTTCTTTCAACCATTCCTGGCACTTTTTGATATCCTTTGGGGAGCCAGAGCCGTAGAGAGAGACGAAGCGGGCGAGGTTTCGTGGGTTGCCATACGTGCACCAGGAGAGAGCGATGGCTGGTGGGATCGTCAGACGACCGATTTTGAAGCACTGGGCATCAATGAATAAGGGAAATTTGGGTACATAAGGGGATGTAGAACAGAGACAGAGGATGATGTCGAGTTCATGAGAGAATCATAGAGGTGGCGAAAGTAAACAGATCAAAGCACCCTCAGTTCTCAACTCAGGTCAAGGACAAGAACATTGAGGATGCTTACAATGCTGGTAATACCAGCGCAACGAACGGTCTTTCCATCGTCTCTGACACCCTTGGCACCTTTCTTCCCACCACTGGTCAAGTACGTGGCCTCCAAGTGCAACCACTTGTCGTCCAAGCCCAGCATACGGCCTTCGACCTCACACCTGGAGCCAATTAAGACACAATAAGAGCCCCTGGTCAGTTACTATTGGGGTAATGAGAAGCAAAGTCATGTACATGGCGAGGGCTGGAACCTCAGTCAAGAAACTGTAAGATGCGGTTCCTAAACCAATCCAACCACCTGCCATGAAGAACGGAGTCCACCATTCCTGCGATGCTTTCATCCTGAGGAAATCTGTTTACACGGAAAATAATCAGCAGTTTTCGGACGGACCAAAAAAAAAAAGGAAGAACAGGCGCCAGCTGCTGCTTACCCAAGTGCTTTGCATAGCAGCTGTTGGAGAGATGACCGTTAAAATCACAGTCATCAGGTCCAGCCCAGAAGTGGGAGGTCGATAGAACGTCGTCAAATGGTGATTTGCCAGACAATTTTAGGTCCTTGACATGCCTGATTGGTCCTTTGAGGAGGAGCCAGAGCTTGTACTTGATCAAGGGGTAGAAAACCTTGATGTGCCATACAAATGGCAGGGAGCGTGCGTTGACCAGAAGGATCCCAACGGCGATGTATTTAACAGGGGCAGGAATGAAGGACAGCGACAAGACATCTACAAGGAGGGATTTCGACTGAGCGACGAGCGACATCTTTGCCTTTGGATTTTCAAGGTGGTGATGGTTAGGGAGAGTGAAAAGGAACTGTTTGCTGCGGCTTATCAAGCTCGGAAAGAATTACAAAAAGTTGGGGGTGCGATAGCCAGCTTTGTTTACCGGAGACCGGAATCCATGAAGAGGTAAGCAACGGCCATGAAAATGATGGCCTCCTGGAATAGATATTTGAAGAAGCAGCATAGCCTTTGAAGAAAGCTTCGAGATCCCTTCCTTATTTCTTTATCTCCTTGAGTTTCGCTCTGTGCATCTAACTATTTACATTTTCTGGAAGCGTTTTCGTCGATGATGATACCGCAACCCATGCAATGAAGGAAAGAAGGGAGCTTCAAAAGCCACCTTTCATTACATTTGGACCGTTGGCAAAGCAAAGCAAATCAATTCCAGACCGAAGTCCCAAGTCCGAAGTGCCAGTGCCACATCGTCCCGATTGACGTCTCGTCTTTGCTGGTTGCAAGGGTTGCTCCACGAAGGACAGTACCGGCTTCTGAACGTACAGATTGACTTTCTTGAATTCAGAATGGAAATGTGTGAGTAGTCCCTCGTACTGTTGTGAGAAAAGGATGACTTACTTTTCCTGCCGTGAAGTGAAACACCTGCAGCAATACTCTTTGGAGGCCTATCAATTTCGAAGTAAAGGCCAAGAACAGGAGCAGCAGCAGCAGCAATTTGATACCAAAATACCTGTGGGACAGAGTCAAATCAGTGAGCGATGGTCCTTGTCCTGTCCGAGCGTATGTTGCTTACTTCAAGGCCGCCGTTTTCCCCCCTTCTGTGCAGGTCCTCTAACAGCTTCACTCGCCAACCGATCGCCTCTTCTCAGCCTACCAGATGCAGTTCTCGACATTATCATCTCTCACTTGGCCGACAGGCTTATCATTGGTCTCTGTAGCCAGAGGAATCTGGTTGCCGTGTCGAGCTGCTGTAGAAAGCTCAGATCCAGGGCACTGCCGTCAATCTTCAGCGTCATATGTTTGGGAAGGAGCTGTACGAGTGTGATGATGCTGCAACAACGTATGTCTGAGTTTGTGCACTTCATCAAGACGAGTGAGAGGGTCCGAGTCGTCGTCAAGTGAGTTGGCGACCCAATTGCTTCCTCATTATCCCTTCCTCCGGTCTGACATAGAAACCTGTCTCTTTCTCAAGACAATTCTCAGTAAAGTTTAAAAGCCAGGACAACACGACACTACCAGCTCGTCAGTTTCAACTGTCAGTCATCGTCGACCTGCTCCCAAACCTCCGCTCCATCCAAGCCGGTCTCTTTTGCACCTTCGACGACGAGTTTCTTACTATTATGACCACCCATCCGAAGCTCGAAGTTGCTGTTCCCTACTCTATGGTCCAAAGCCTTAAAACATCAGAAGTTCCAATCGACGTCCGGTCGCGGGTGACGGTACTCAGCATCACGTCGGGCGACAATCTGCTCGAGATTGACAGCAACCTCGGGTTTAAAGTGCAGGAACTGTCACTCGCACGACTGGACCCTATGCAACTCACCGTCATCGCCATGGTCTCGAGCAACTTCAGCCAGCATATCATCAGCCTGCACTGCTCAGCTTTCCAGCTCGCTTATTTCCACGAGCTGAAGCAAAACTTTTTGGATTTACATCCAACACTAGAGTCTGTTTCCATTTCGGTCTATGGAGAGGACTCGCAGGCGTCTGCTCAGTCTGCACTGGAGTGTGTTCCCATCTGTCGCAATTTGATCCACCAGAGCCGCAGAGTCTCGGCCAATGGAAAAGGTTTGGGTCTTTCAAGTGTAGAGCTGAGTAGAAATCTGTCGAATGCCAAGACGAGGGATGAAGGATGGAAGTTTGGCGGGCTGAGCTTGGAAACTGCGGAATGGACACCAGAGCTGTTGAAGTTGGTAGTTGATCATTCAAGGGAGGTCATCAAACTCAACATCTTTCTTGATACCCAGCTTGCTATAATCAACCCCGGTGGTTCAGCGATCAGACATTCTGTGAGTTACCTCACTTTCCACATTCTGTTTGGGTTCATCGCATCTCACCGACACCACTTCCTCAACCTACAGCCTCGGTACCTCCAATCTCTCGAGAAACTTCAATACCTCCGAGAACTGCGCATCCCAACAGATATGCTCAACAAGCAGCCGACTGACTTTGAGACGACGTTCGACGCGGACTCGGCCTATAGGATCTGGGAAGGATACTACGCCATGATCCCGTACTGGTTCGCAACGACTTTCACGCACCTGGCCAAACTGATGTTTCAGGACTTTTATGGAGAGGAGAGTAAGAGCGAATTTATGAGGAAAGACGGGAGAGTGTTGGAGGTTGAGAAATATCGGTTTTAGCTGGGAATGTGCGAGAGGTGGGTTGTGGAAGATATCTGGCTTTCGATGAAATACTTGTATATATTTTTTATCTTGTTGTATACCCCTACGCATGCTTAAAAGCAACGCGATATACGTAGGGTATTTTTTATTGCCTGTGTGCTGGCCTGCGCAGCGCTGAGTCGCGTAGCACTACGAGGTTTTTTTTTTTTTTTTTTTTTCCATCAAAAGGCTTCCTTCCCAAATTTGAACCTGTCTTTTATTTACCGATCCTTCAGCGAACTGCATAACTTTGGCGCCGATTAACCCAACATGGACAGCTTCCGAACTCACTTCCGGCGCTGCTCGGTGGCTTGAGGAAGCGTCGATCAAGATTGTTTCTCGTCCAACCCCTCTGTCACTGTGCGGGTGAGGGATTTGCAAATGAGTCTTTTGGACTGAACTTCCCACGGAAAGAATTTTCCTCGCCGATTTATCTACTACTGAGCTTTCACACCCCTCCAACGAAGAGACACCGCCTTCGTCGAGTGTTTACAATCGCAACGCATCGTTCTGTGTCCTTCTAGACTTTCTAGACAGATAGCTATGCATGCTGGGTTCCTTCTACCTGCAACTTTGTTGTTGCACGACCATTCCTTCTTATCATGGTCGCAAAGGGGAAGATGGGAGACATGGCGAATCTCATCTTTTGAAAGTCTGTCTAGGACTGCAGCCGGCTGCCCCACTTCTCTTAAATTGTCTCTGCCACATGTGATTTGTGCCGCACCTGGGGAGTGTATTTGAAATATTCGATGTTCTTTTCAGCAATCGAAACTCTTACAACTTTTTCTATCACCCAAACCCAAACCTGTCCAGTGTGTGTGAATAGTGAGCTGCAATGCCTTTGTTGTAGCTGGTTTACACTTGCTCAACACCACGTTCCATCACAGCGACTTCTGAACCAGTAAAATGCCCAAGCTGCAGTCTGGCACAGATATCAGCCCGGCGTCTTCCTCGTCGCTCTCCCCTCCCCGCTTCGCCAGTAAGCCAACCAGGAAAGCTAAATCCAAGCCTACGAATGCTCCAGGAAGGACTCAGAACAGCAGTTGCAGCATCTGTCGAGTGAGTGGCTGTTTTGCTATCTGTCTTCGTAACGTCGCAGCTACAGGCGTTTGGAAACATTCGCAAGCTCGTGTCAAGCGGCCATAATTTGTTGACTGTTCCCCTTTACCCTTGATGTTATTTTGGAAATTCTTTTTTCCCATTCAGCTTCGAAGGGTGAAATGCAATCTGAGGGAGAGACAGAGCATTGTCCAAGAGATTGTGGCAAAGAACAAAGTTCTGGGGATTGAGGATGATGGAATTAGCGATATCTCGTTGATAAGCTGCTCAAACTGTGAGGAAAGAGGCCTGAAATGCGTGTAAGAGACTGCTTCACCCTTCCTTCCGGTGCAACGCTCTATCTGACCTTGCCATTTCCCCGTGCTTATCAAACAAACCCTGTGCGCGGATTATCCAGGGACGAGTTCGCCTCGACTCGAAAGCCCAAAATCTTACGAAAGGGAAAACTCATCAAACAGCTTGAACAGAACAAACAGACCGTCACCAGCTTGTCGCCCGCTTATCAATCCCTTCCCATCAGCAGCTCACTCGACTGGAGTCAGTCGCAGCAGCGTGATAGCGCCACATTAGCGAGCATCGCGACAGTTGAAGAGGCTGAGGAACAGCCCTTCACCAGTAAATATAAGAGCCATCAGCAACAGCAAGAAGGCGTACACCGGCAACAACAACAGCAGCAGATATGGCCCTATCCAGAAATCACGCTGCGCTTTTTGAAGTCTCCCTTTTACCGTCGCCTTCATGTTCAACGTAAGTCCAAAGATGATCCGGGCATATTTTTGGTAGCACTGAATGGTAATCTTGTGTGTTTTCTAGGGCCAATCGTCGATCCAGCAGACTTCTCAGCGCGTTTTGAAAACCACGAGCTCGGAGAGGTCGTACGTGCTCATTCGATTTCCTAGGCCCCAGACAACAACAGTTGAATCATATTTTCTCATTTTATTTGTGCAGGGAACTTGTCTTTCTCGCGTTTTCTACGCTTGGGCGGCGGCGTACGGTGTGTCGCACGAAGGTTATGAACCCACCGACCCGCCAAACGAACAGCAACGCCATCTTACCAAAGAACACTGCAATGCAATCCTCCAACACCTCCTTCGAGACGTCGACACTCTGGGAATTATGCGTAAACCGAGTTGGGATGGTATCAGAGTCGTGCTTCTGCTGCTGCCCCTCGCGGGTGATCTCCTCCCACCCGTCCAAATCCAATCGATGTATGAGACGATGTACTCTCAGGTACTGGCTCTGACTACAAATACTCCTCTCTCGCTGAGTTGGAATGGGGATGTTGATGCGTTCGCGATTCATGAGAGCGAAAGTCTGCTCGTTCGAACACGCGTGTTCTGGTACTGCTTCACGGTGAGCAAGGACATCAAATCCCACAGTAGACTATTGACTGACCTTGATTTTATCTTCTGCAGCATGAATCGGCCAACTTTTCTCTCACTGGAAGACGTCTCATATTGTAAGCACACTTTCAATCCTGTAGGTGTCACGACGACGTTCTCATCTCTACCACCTTCTACAGCGATCATGAAGACATCATGATTTTCAGCCCCAAATCCCCCATTGTTCAGGCCCTCACTAGTATCTCACCATACTACCAGAACTTCACCGCCTTCACTGCCCCTGTCTCCAACATCTCCTCAGCCTTACGACTGGTCCACAAAGCACTCCACAACCGCAGAAATAGGGGC
Organism: Krasilnikovozyma curviuscula; assembly: GCA_014825775.1. NCBI lineage: Eukaryota > Fungi > Basidiomycota > Tremellomycetes > Cystofilobasidiales > Mrakiaceae > Krasilnikovozyma > Krasilnikovozyma curviuscula. The sequence goes on along the minus strand of MVAQ01000122.1, from coordinate 21,494 downwards.
GCCGTCAGCGAGAACCATCTCGTAGCTGCAGTCGAAATCTTTGACCGGTGTTGGTCTGATTTGGATAGTATCAGAGGAGCCGAACCAGTTGGCGTCATGACTCAGGAAGACACGGAGAGGTGGTGTGATTCGTGGAAGATACAGATCTTTTCAGCTTGTGAGTAAAGAATTTTGGTTTATTCGATAGCTGGAGAATTACTGATTTTGGAATCGTCTTCAAACAGATCACATCATGTACGCTACTCTTTTGGAGAAGACACCGACTCAAACGGCTGAAGTCACCACAGCGATTCACACTCGCATGATTCCGTTAGTTCGCAACAGATGCGATTCATTGGTAAAGAGCATCGCAGAAATAGTTCAGCGACAACTGGGCACCTCGTTCTTCCAGTACGATGCCGCCGCCGTTCAAAGTAAGATTTCCATTTCCTCCTTCGATTGTTCCAGCTGAGATTGACCTTCTCTCTGCTAGTTGGCACCTTCCTGGCTGGAATAACTCTCGCTGAAACCAACGGGACGGAAGAGCAGTTGAATGCTTTTGTATCTGCCTTCCGAGAGATGAGGTTCGCCCACACCAAATCGGAAGAGAGAGTTGCTTCGATCCACCAACTCTGGGAGGAGCGCCTGGACCGTGAACGGCATGCTCGTTCAACCAATCTCACCTTCTCTTCTGAGTTCCGTCGGCTGTCGTTAGTCGACTTCATGAACCCCTCTGGGATGGTGACGGAAAGGAACGACCCTGAACTCATGACGGAGCGTGTCTCTCATCAGTATTTCAACATAGGGTCGTACACTAACTCATCCGTCTCTATCGATACCCCGAGGGACAACCATCACTCCTTTGCCAGTACCCGGCAATTAACGCCTCAGCTCAGTAGCCTGTCATCGTTCAGCGAGTGGGACGAATTCTCGTTCCCCAATCAGCACTACGTCGAAACGCCGCTCGACGGTCCTCAATACCAATACTTCGAGTACCCAGAAGTTCCAGAAACCACCGGTGACAAATTCCTTGTGCCATCGTCTTCAGCAGTCGTGCAACTCTCAACACCTGAATTCGGTCAGTTCGCGTTCACACCACAGTCTCGCCAACGCCCATCTCCGACGTTCCAACATTCGTCAACTTTCATCGCATCTCCTTTAATGACAACCCAACGACCTGTTCTCTTTCATTCTGTATCTTTCAACGACACTGCTCCTCATCATGCCATGTATGGAGAGCCGCTCTCGCCTACCGCGCCCAGTCGATCTTCATCTTCCTAGGCTCCATGACTATTTAATGTTTATCGAAGCAATGTATCTGTATTTCATTGGTACAAGTTGTATTTCCTTCTCTCAGCCCCTTTCGGTTATCTGTTCAGAGCTCGATACAATTCTTTCCTCATATAATCTTGAATTCATGCAAAATCTCCACGTCGCCGCGTACCTGAAACGAAGTGTTTCCTAACTTTCGCTGCTGCCAAAGGAACTATGGAGGGCTGTGAAACAACCACGAGCAGACTGCAGGTCATTTCAGGTCGGTACCAAGCCTCCAACTCTCCTTTTATGTGTTCTGCTGCGTGCTTCGGCTCATTTTGTGGTTGGTTTCACGTATTCACGTAGACTTCAAGAATCACTCGCCTTATATCCTTGGGGACGACTGGTATCTTGTAGACAATAGAGTGAGCAGTTGCTGAGTCTCCCCATGAACCCCAAAAGGTTGAAAGATGGCCAGTTGACAAACGGGCTGGAACTCCAGTGGTATCGATTATTCGAGCACATCAACAGCAGCTCCATATCCTACAGTAGTAACCCAACACCCACCGTTCCACCATTAGATAACTCTAGGATAGTTGGGATGGATGGGGTTTCGTACTTGGAAGACCAAGAAGTGACTTGCCTGCCTAAGGCTGCATGGGACCTTCTTCAGTCCTGGTAAGCTACTAGCTTATCTACTTCTTGTCCTCTCTTTGATCAAGTTAAATGTATTCTTCGGGATGTAGGTATGGGCCTGCTAACTTCACTGTGACACGAAGAGTGATCACAGCTCCCGCTGGAGAACTTCGGATTGAGATGTTGGTGAGTTTTATCCAACAATCACAGCATTGTTCTGACTGTTGAAGAACCATGACAGCCTCCTAGGGTTTCAATCTTTCTCATCAACCACAAGTACGACCCCCACCCTCCAGCAACACGCTCCGAATACGTCGCAACTCTTTCAGCAGCAATGCCATACGAAGAGCTCCTTCAACTTTGTTGCAAAGACCACTTTGGGTTGGATCCTTCTGTTTGTCGACTCTGGAAGATCCCTACTCAATGGCAGCCTCAAGTTCCATCCTTTATCGATTCTAACCGCCGCATCGTCTCCTCGGAAGTCGCGCTCAAAGATCTGCGATGCGTTCCATTAGATCTAGGCTCCGAGTTGACTCTGGAAACCGTGGAGTCTGCCAGTATAAACAGGAGCATGCTACTGGTGGACTATCGGGTTGATGATCTGTGGGCTATGGGAGAATTGAAGACGAATGAAGAATGGTCGAGCAAGCCGGTATCAGATGTCCTTGTCAAAGGCTTGAACAACCTGTAAGTAATTCATATTCGTCTGTAACAACCATTCCTGACGTCTTTCCTTCACTTCATAGGGGACATACCTGTTTCATGAATGCTTCATTACAAAGCGTCATTCGACTCCCAGAACTCAAGGATTACTTCCTTCGAAACTCTCATCTCGCCGATCTCAACCTCTCCAACCCTCTTGGAACGTCCGGAGAAGTAGCTATAGCATACGGTGATCTCTTCAATGAGCTGTGGAGGAGTTCAGATCGAGACTATGGTTCAGCGGGGAACTTCAAACGGATTATCTCAAAGCATTCTTCCTTGTTCGCAGGGTTCCAGGAACAAGATTCTCAGGAGTTTCTTGCCTTTCTCTTGGACTCTCTCCACGAAGATCTGAATAGAATTCAAGTGAAGCCGTACACGGACAGACCTGAATGGATTGGCGGCGATCATCAAGCACTTGAAGAGTATGCGATGGTCTGTTGGGAGCAGCACAAGAAGAGAAATGACTCTTTGATTGTTGACCTGTTCCAAGGGCAGTTGAAGAGCTGTGTACAGTGTCCCGAATGCAAAAATGTGCGTTCTCCTCGCCTCCATTCTCTCGAAACTTGTTATCCATGATAACGTGATGGTTTAATTTGCTTCAGGAATCAATTACTTTCGACCCCTATATGTTCCTGAGTCTTCCGATCCCAGTGCAGGGAACAATCACAAGAGATGTGTATGTGGTCAGCACTTCCCCGAAAAGAAGAAAAATCAAGGTGAGTTATCATCCTTGGTGAGCTCGTTGGCGCTATTGCTTGTTTGTAATGAATCTGACCGAAAAAGGGTTTAGGCTACTGTCACAGTACCTTCAGATGCTTCGATATGGGACATCAAGTGTATACTAAGGGACAAGTTTGGGATCGATCCCAGCGCGGTGAGTTACATTTTGGATCAATCTCCGTCTTGATGGCTGAAGAGCTGATTGAATCCCTGATATAACGCATCTACCTTCAAGACCATCGCGGGAGACGTCTTCGGTGGACGGTTTTATCAGTTCTTCGACGATGCCACCTCTTTACAGCCTATACCAGAAGGCGATACTCTTGCTTTCTATGATGTTGGTTCTAAGGTTTCCGTACAAAACGGAGTCGTCATCATCGCAGTTTCCGACAAAGTTGTATTGCCAGTGTTTACATCCCAACGCGCTACATCAACGGATGGAACAGATTATGATGCTCTATTTGGACTTCCCTCTTTCATTACCATGGATATGGGATCCTCACCATCCTTACTGGACAACATGATAAAGAATTTTATCATTAGTGCATCAGATTCACCTGCGTTCTCGATCTCAGTTATCAAAAAGACGACGAGAGAGCTTCAAGCGGGTTCTCCGGACCTTTCCGACTCAGTCAAGCTCTCTGATCTTTCTGATGCTCTTTCGAGTGGTGACATAGTGATTTGCTCTTCCAACTCGGCAGCTGAAGAAACGCCGGTTGGATGGGAACTTTTCGAAGATGACTCACCGCAACAGCCCATCATCAGCATCTACGATTGTCTTCAAGAGTTTTCAAAGAGTGACACTTTGTCTTTTGAGGATTTCTGGTTTTGCTCACAAGTACGCCTCGATGACTAAGAGCAAGCAACTCTCAATTCCTGACAGCTTCCTTCTTTCACCATCAGTGCAACAAGCTCCAACCAGCTTCAAAGAATATGGAAATATGGAGCACCCCTGATATCTTGATTGTCCATTTGAAGCGTTTCTCTGGTGGCTACTCTTACAAAGACAAGATCGAGGACTTCATAGTAGGTCTAAACTAAAACTCATACGCAGTGATGCTTATGATAAAACCACAGTCTGACGAAACCAATTTTCTATCTGATAGGCCTTTCCACCTCAGAATCTTGACTTAACACAGTATGTGAAGTCAGGTTATAAGACGGGAGAAAGATTGTTGTATGACCTCTGTGAGCCAGCTGCCTTTTTTTGATGTGCTGATGGCCACTCTGACATGACTTCGGATGTCACAGACTCTGTCAGTCAGCATAGAGGTGGTCTGAGCTCAGGAGAGTACTCTGCTAAGTCATTGAACTTAGATGGAACATGGAGGCAGTTCTTTGATCTGCAGGTCTCGGATGTTTTGACGGCAAACGAAGTTGTTGTGAGTAGAGTTAGCTCTGACCTCCAAATCAAGGTTAGCCGTCAACTATGCTAATATGATTCTTCCTCTCCTTTTCCAGGACGATCGAGCTTATGTCCTGTTCTATAGGCGGCAGAGATCAGCCTAAATCTGTGTTTACGATCATCTTGGTAGCATTGTTTAATATCACGTTGTTTGATTCTAACGAATGCGTCCAAATTTCCTTTCCCCAATAAATAAAGGACAAACACATTAAACAACAATCTTTATATATCAAAAGATCACCTGTCAGTTCCATTTGACAGCTTCTTTCCTCATTTCCTCCCGTACCAGCTCAGCTGTACTCGACAAATTCTCAGTGTGACTCTTCGAGTCGACACTAATCGTGCTACCCAGGCGAGTATTGCCAGCTTCAACATCAGCGACCAAATCTTCATCACTCCCAGTCGCGTTCTTCTTCCTCCTAATGCTTTTGAGCTGGAACTGCCCATCTGAGTCTTCGAATCTCTGGGTGGTGATTTGAACGTGAACTCCAGTTGCATTACCATTTGTTGCTGCTGCGTTGATAAACAACGAGTGTCCTGAGAAGCAACAAGAGGTGAGATAGATGTCATGAGGGAGAGGTTTGCGCTATAAGGCCACACTTACGAGTGAAGAAGAAGAGTAAAACATTAGCGATACCAGTTAGAGACTCGAAACTTGCTGCCCAAGCAGTGATTGAGTAATCTATTCTAGAATCTGTCATCATGAACAGACATGGGTCAAGATAGGCGAGTCAGCTCCTCTTGGTCTACAGTCGTTCTTATTTATGTAATTACCAGCATCGGGATGACTGAACAAGTAAAATCGATAAACTGCCATAGGAGAAAGACTGATGATGCTGACAATTGGATACCACATTAATCGTAATCGTCGACAGACACGAGTGACCTAAAACAACGAGTGTCAGCGATGACCAGCCACGAGCAGGGCGTCAAGACATAGCCTTACTTGTTTACCAATGGACTCGACTTCAGAAATACCAGTCTTCATGGCTCCTGATTTGGGGTTACCGCTGTTGGAGTAGTGTTGTCCAGAGTTGGAGCCTTCTCCTTTGCTTCGTGATGACTGCGACCAATGGAATTTGATGCCACTCTTGTTGATAGTCTAATGAGAAGGCATTAGAACAACAAGCTTGTAAAACATCCAATCAGTTGTAATATACCACTCACCATTCTGCCAGATATGGTCATGAGGACCGAGGTATACAGACAAAGCGAAATCAAGGCTCCAAAGACACACTGAGAACCGTAACCGAAAGCATCAGTAGACAGGGTTGGAACCAATAACAAAAGCGCCACTCACAATGACGCCAGTGATTCCGATGAAGACGTGTGGTATCCCTGATAGTCCACCAATCCAGCACCAACTGTTAGAGAGGTGATCTTGGGGTCAGCAGTGAGTTGAGGCGGGCTGAATGAGATGGCCATACCTGGTAGACGGACCGTAGAATCTGTCTGCTCCATATCCAATACCCGCATAGATGAGGGGTCCCACAATTAGAATCAAAAAGATTAGCAGCCAGCAGGGTATTAAGATGGCGTATATAATTTTCATGTTAATTCGGGCCCGGAGGACGAGGACACTAAAGGTCAGACCAGCAAGGAGAAGATTACTGTAAAAAAAAGTTTAGTGGTAGGAAAGATATCTAGTGGAATATGATGGGTCTCACAAGAAAGCGCCGCCCATGCTGCTGAGCTGCAGAGTCACGCCTTGGAAAGTACAGTGATGGCCAGCGTCCGTACCACCAATAGCAATCCATTTCCAAGTGACTATCCAACCAAGAGATCCGAGGAAATCTACTAAAAACATTGACAGCAATACTGCTCCCATCGAGTTTCGGAAAAACTGGTGGCCAGAAGAATGGCACCACAGCCGGAGAGCTAAAGATGAACAAGAGAAGAATCTAACAACACAAGAAGCAATAAGACTCACAAAGTTCGCCATGCCTCGATTACCCTTCACTGTCGTTTGGAGGCCGACGTACACAAACAAAGAAGTGATACTGATACACGAAATAACACTGAAGATTGCAGCAGGAATCAACGCAGTTCCATAAGACTTATTTGGCCAGATGAAACCTCCGACTGGAGAAGGAAAGGTCGTCAAGCGGTTCTTTTCCTTATAGAGATGACAGCTTGCTTACCAGAGATTTGGTAAAGTGGGCTGATCCCGTAAACTGTTAAATTGCCCCATCCTCCGTAGGTTGAGGGAGAGATAATGGTGATAGTTTCGTTCAAGCCTGACAGCACCATGATAGCGTTGGAAGTGTTGGTGATGGCGAAAGAAGAGGAAACAACGCTTCAAGAAGGGCACTTATGATGGCTGGTTATAAGCCAAAGTTGTTGAAAGAAATAACGAACTAAAGATTCAAGTGGGTGAATGAGGATAGGGGTCGTTACCAAAGCTATGGGAAAGGAACGGAGGAATGGGCAGCGGGAGTAATTACTGACACTTGCAATGCGCTCCTCGGGCATTTTTGAACGTAATTACTTCTGATCATAACCACAAAGAAACCAGTTTAGATCAAGAGATGAATCTTGTTCCTTTGTAGCTTTTAGATCCAGCCAAACCAGCGGGCGAAGCCTTTAAAACCCCTCCGACCTCGTTCCGAGGCCATCCCTTGATATGTACATCGCTAGAAATGCAGGTTGAAGAGTATAGCTGGAATTCTTCTGGGGTTTCATGTGATTAGGGGAGGGGAGTGCGTTTAGGAAAGGAATAGTCCGGCTAGGAAAGGGGAACCGGCAAGAGTGTCGCCTGACACGAAATAAATAGACGAGTTCAAACTCATGGAAGGAACCTTTCGAGAGAGACAATGAGTAGTTCGGACCGCCTAGTTGTGGAGCTGGTATATAAAATCATTCAAAGTTGGAGTGAGAAGCTTTACATTTAACGAAAGAAAACAATGGTATCAGCACGTGAGATACAAAATCAGTCTCCACCAAGTACTACCGCTTCACACGAGATACGCAACAGAGAGCTCATCTAAGAGCCAAATTCGTATATATCCGCCTGATTAATGGTGTCGAGCCATACAATGCCTTTTAATAAAGAGTGCCCCTGTCGCCAATTGCACCCGTTCGAGGTTGACAAGCTGTTGTTCGTGCCACTCATGCGTTGTCTATGCGGTTCTTGCTACTGTATCTATCTACAGTTCTGCCTATAGATGACTTCGCTGTTGGTGGTGGGACAAGCCAATTACTCCCTTCTCTCGCAAAAAAGTTCGCTCTCTGCGCGAGAAACCTGTTTTGCATTGCTTCTTTTCTCAGCTCAGTACCCATTACTGAGTTCTCTCGTCTTTTCCTTCTCTCCCTCTGCCTCTTCTTCCCTTCTCTTTCTTTTTTCACTGTTGCTTTCCCTATTAGTTTTTTTTTTGCTCCGCTCCTTTCCTTATCCCACTTGCTCGTTTTGTGATTCTTTTTGCTTTTCCGAAAAGACATGCATGAAGAAAAAAGAGAACATCCCCTCTCCTTACACCTTGAAACCCTTGGAAGCTCTTCTTCCTCTTCCCTTCTCGAACTTCCTGCCCTTCGAGATAACGTATGGCTTCTTGTTCTTGTGTGGACCCATACCGAAGTGCTTGAAAGCCTCACGGGCGGTTCTCTTTCCTCTGAGAAGGACGGTGTTGGATCCCTTTGGAGCTCTCACTGATTTCCCAATCGACAGGTAAACCTGTCAGTTTCTGAGCTGGACCTTCAGATTAAAAGTCACTCTACACTCACAAGCAAGTTGATCCAAGGTCAAAGCTTCACCTCCAGCGTTGACAATTCTTTCACGAGCTGATCGAGTGAATCTAAGAGCAGCGACGGAGAGCTTTGGGACGGTGAGGAATCTCTCGTCGTCAGTGACGGTACCGACGAGGACGATGGTCTTAGAGTGCTATAAAGGAAATGAGATGTCAGTTTCGTGTGAAGAAGGTTGAGAAGATGGGGGAGAAAGTAGTGGCTGCTGATTTGTGTTAACGTAAGGAGAAGATTTTCTGCTGCTGGCCTAACCAATTCCTTTCGTCCACCTAAACCAATATCGCCAACCACCGTGTAAAGCACAACTCGAAGCCGCTTTATTAATTGTCCCAGAAACCAGCAGCCGCAACCCTTTTCACACTTATCCACCGATTGAGACCACCATCCACATGTGAAAGCTCTACTCACGTCAGCGTTGGAACCTCTGGTCTCCTTGACAATTCTGGAGATGGAGAGAGGTGGTCTGTTGATCTTAGATTGAAACAATCTTTTGAGGATGACCTTGTTGAACTTGGAATCGGTTCTTCTGGCCAAGAATCGGTAAAGCTATATTCCAAACACCAATCCGGCCCAACAAATCAATTCAGCAACCAAAACCACGACAACCATCAAAGAAATCAGCTTCTGTGTGTACATGAAAGAAGAGGATATGAGGTATTAGGCTGACCTTGACCAAGAGGAGGAGGTATGGATCCTCAGACTTTGGGGATTGTCTGTTTCCCTTCTTGACGTCTAATTAGTCCAGCAGATCAAACACACAAAGTCAGCCTTCCTATTACAATCACTGCCATGATTTCCTATCCCTCTAGCTCCTCGTCCTGCTATTCAAGCCTTCAGCCCGAGCTTTAGAAACTAGGAACGTACGGTGGTGACGAAGATCGATACCCTGAATAGCCAAATTAATACAGGTTAGTTCTTTAACCCTTAGCTCATCATTACTATCCAACCTGTAACAGTACGCACCATGTTTGCTGATTGACTTCCCGTACAAGGTACACCTTAGATTCGCCGCTGCCGGGGTATTCTAACTTGCGCGAGGTGGCGAGAATCTCAGGAATTATTTTTCCCACGGTTAAAACTATACCGTTTGGTTTCTTGTGAGCTTCTGTTTTCCCAACCCTTTCAGAGCACGTTGAACTCATCAGGCATCTTTTATGTGTTCTGTACTTCGCTTATCATGAAATGTGAGAGCTGGACTTTCTTAGTTTCGCGAGCGAAAGTTTGCAAGTTCTCAAACTGCAGGAAATGTCACCAGAGCCTGCTTGAATTCATATGCTTCTAGATTTCTCTCTGACATGAGATTTTGTGCCTTGGATGCTATCTATAGACTCAAATGCAAAATGTGGAGCGTTGTGACCCTTTGTTTGGCCTTGCGCAACAACAAGTTCAACCCTCTTGTGTCATACATTTGTTTTTTGCGAGAACTCGTCTTTAATGAGACGAAATGAATGCATTCCAATTAGTATTGACTGCAAAGAGAAGATAATGGAAGGAACAACACTATACCGCCTTGAGAAGGAAGTAAGTGGAGCACCGAAACTCAACCTTGTATTGTGCGATCTGGAGGCTAATCGAAGGCCCGGAAAAACAAACGAAACAAGAATAGAAAGTGTTACCAACAAGAAGAGAAGAAATATAGAGGTTACAACGGATTAGAAAAAGTAGAAATGTAAAGAAACAAAGATGGTTTTTCGAAAACAATGAGGTAATAACAAGGAAACAGGTAAATGCAAAGGAGTAAGATGAATACCTTTTTATTTGTAAAACGAACGGGGCGATGAGGCTGCTGCTGCTACTGATGCTGCTGTTGATGGTATTGAAGTAGCGATGCGACACCTCTTTTTTTTCGATCCTCAACGGAAGGTTTTTGTGATGTTGCTGACGATGACAAGGGCAGTCTTCATGAGACTCCATGATTTTGAGGTGTCACTGTCTGAAGGGGAGACTGGCGGTGGAATCGATGGAATGATGGGGTGGATGTTACGGTTATGCGTCCGATAGTAAGTTCAGTATTGTGGAAGGTTCGCCATTGGAACAACCTGAATAGTTGCGTTTAGTCTGTCTTGGTAATTTTTGTTATTGTTAATGATGGTTACGGCTGCTTCAGAGCGATTTGATGTAGACTGGTGGCTTCTGGGTAATCATTGACCAAAATCGAAGCGAAGAAGAGAAGTCGAAGTTGAGCTTGTAGTAAAGTATTTTACAGGGAAAGTGTGGTTATCGACATTTTGGTGGTTTTCACAGCTGAGAGTATTGGGTTGAAGAGGAAAGTAAAGAGACTGAGGGAATGAGTCCTGAAGTGAATGTCGGCGAAGTGAGGCTGATGGGAGTGAAGAGATCAACCAAGCAGAACATCCAGAATTGATTTAGGATCTACGTAATCATAGTCGTCTTTCCTCCTAAATAAAACAGAAAATTAGAATCAGGAAGTTGAGTCAGTCACTGATGCGGTTCCGAGTACGACGACTGTAGAAAGTTGAGGACGTGTAACTTCCACTAGCGAATCGAGCGGCGCAAAAAACGCCAAATGACTCGCCTAAATTACATATAAAAGAGGAAAACTCACCCTTTCTTCTTCCTTTCCTTGACCCCGTTTGAAGCACCACCAGCGATAGCTTCACCGATGTTGACGCCAACCTTATTGTCAATGGCCGTCATCTCTTCGTCTTGTTGATCAGAACCACTTTGTTGGAAATGATGATTTAACGAATTTTTTATTGCTGGATGGAGAGGAATCATTGGCAACTCGTCAAGTCCAGCAAATTTACTCTTGGCCAAAATGGACTCATCGACCACAGAGTAATCAGCTTCGAAGAGTTCATCTTCATCTTCGACCATCAACGTCTCATCTTCTTCGTTGTCAGGGTTGATCTGGTCGTAGTAAAGACCAGAAGATAGCCGTCTGATGGCTGACCCCCTAAGGCCAATCACCGTCGGATGCATCTCCGCAGTCGCCTGGAACTCGTTCATGGACCATACTCTATTCTTTTTCGAAGGAAGACCCTCTTCAGGATCTAGACTCTTTAAGGAAGCTGACGAGGATGAAGATGCAGATGACGAGAGTGCTGGGATATCTTCCATCGCAGGAGGTGTAAGTGAGGTGGGAGTCGAAGGGAGTGAGATGGATGGCGCATTTGAGAGATTGGATCGGTTGTTCGACAGGTGCTTAAGGGTCAAGTTGGACACAAATTCCTTTGATGAGAGAGAGAGAGGTACGCCAAGGAAGAATCCGAAGAGCATCAACAAACACGTTCGACCATCCTCTCAGCGTCTTCAGCCTGAAACTCACATCAACGGCCTGTCCTAAAACTTTACCAATCTCTTCGTTACCAGTAACACCAGCATTGACACCACCTTTGGAAGCACCAAGACCTCCAGTGAGTCCATGCTCCGTTGCTCCTTTTAAGACAAGAGCTGCGAGCTCTGCGTGAGACGGTAGTTTCTTGGTGATCAATGCGGACAGTGGGTTGGCTGTTCCAGGTAACATTGTAGAGTGAGCCAGCGCTTTTGCGATTATGAAAGAGAGAGAGAGAGAAAGAAGAGTTGATAGAGTGTAACAAGGGATGAGGCCGTGAAGTTGATGACGTGGGTATTTGAGTTGGAAAATAAAATAAAAACTTACGGAGAGGTGTAGATGAACCAGAGGGTAAGCCAGCTTCTGCACCAAGCTGCAACGACGAGTCCATCGAAAGCATAGCTCGTTCTCTACCCAGTTCACCAGAGTTGTACACCAGTCTGATCTTCCTTTCAAGTGGAACCTTAACTTTGGGAACGGGCATGATTGGGTTACCATCCTCATCTTCCCCGTCGGCGTCAGCATCCTCATCCTCGTCTTCAACATCAGCAGTAGCAAGTTCCTGGTTGATTTGAAGTTCCCGTTCTGCTGCTTTGGCGGATAACGATCTAATTCTCATCCGTTCTTTCGAGCCCATCTCCAGAACCCATTTCGATACGCGCCGCTTCGCTTGTGGTGCAAGCTCTTCGGGTTCTGCTGATGAGGGGCGTTTGGCTGAGTTGGAGACTGAGACTGCGTTAGTAGAGAAGGACGATGATAATGGGGCCGAAGGGGTGGAGTGGGTAGTTGAGGCCATCAGAGACATCAACAGATCGTTGTGGAGCACAACTAACAGATTGAACAAAAGCAGTCAGCCCACAGATACCCCATTCAAAGCTTTTTGAGAAAGAACGAAAGGTAGAGGAGAGGTAACCTTTTGGGAGAGTACATGGGCTCGGATAAGTGGCGGGGTGGTGACCGCAAGGTTTTGTCGGATGTAGACGCAACCTCGGCGGTGAATAGGAAGGTCTTCTCGAGAAGAGACAGACTAGCCCAAGATAATATGAAAAGGATTCAAGAATCCGATAAGATGTTCGGATCAAGTGTGGATGCAGGGATGGGGCTGAGATTCAGTTAACCGCATGGCAAACAAACGCTTGAATCACCGGCTGGAAGGTTGAGAAGAAGTTGCTGTTGACGGGGCTATTCGACCAATCCAAAAGCTGGAATGGTGCAGCCAGCTGGGGGTCTTGTCCTTCCATCTATCCATCCGGTCAGGAAGTTCACACCGAGCTGATGCTGGGAAAAGATTTGGTTTTTCCCTCGCGGTGCCAGACTCGAGTTTTGAAAAAGTTGAAAAACGGGACCCATGCCCATCGCACCGACCAATCCACCTCAAACGCAAGCGAAACGATATGAAACTCACCTCCAGCATAATCCAGTAATCCATTGATTCTCCAATCGAACTCGTCTTTACCCATTTGTCCTGTGAGAAACTGACCAAGAGCGCTCCAGTAAGGGAGGCCATTTTCACCCAATTTGTCGTGCAATTGTTTTTTCTGAAGTTAGAAGAATTGACAAACGAAACGTGTCAGACACCACGATCCAGAGAGTCAGGATCCATCCCATCCACCTATCACAGAGTGGTGTCTAACTCACTATCCGTAAAGTGGTGAGCCTCTGTTGTGCCAGCGTCGACGCCATGGCCCGCGAAAGAAATCGACTCTGGTTATTCTGGTGTTGATTTTTCCTCGAGGGGCTTCCCTTCGTCCAGTAAAGGGGAAAGGAGCACAGCAGAGAGACGCTTCAGGAGTTGGGATTGATGGATGGCAAGCGGATCGGTCGTCGAGGTGGCTTTCAAAGGTGCGACACCTGCGAAAAGTTCGAAGTTGGCCTGGTTTTCTTGCCACTGGACGGTGTGTCTGGTGCGTCGAAACCTTGCGGGCTGCTATCTTATCAAAGGTCACGAAATTCTAATAAATTCCATGGTAGACAACAGTAGCCTCTAGTACATGAATGAGAGGTAATGGAGACTTCAAACATAATGCAGCGACAAGCGCAACTCTTCACGAGGTTTGTTTTGATTTGTTCAGGAGCTGTTTCGCCATCTTTGTCCAACCCTAAAAACCCCATCTTAAAGACTACGTTCGAGTTACTGAGGTATTGGCAAGCTTCTGTGTAGAGGCTCCAGCTACAAAGTAAAATCTGTAAATCAGGCCAAGTTACTTCTTCTTCAGACAGGTCGCGCTGGCGGCAGATATCCATCTCTCTTCTCTCATCTTGCAGACCTTAAAATCTAATGAATACAATAAATTCAGGTACAAACACCTTAATAGTCAACTTTGACCTGTTCTTTGGTTTCTGATATCCTAAAACAAACCTAACGTAAACCTCTAAGTCTACAAACCACCCAAAATGCTGCAGATCCCAATCCCAATTTTTTTTCGGAAGATCAATTTATTGCTGTCATAGATATCGAAGAAAAGCCACCAAGTCTTGAAGGCGACTCAAACCTGATCGAAGTTTGAGCCAGCTAGTAGAGTGTCAAAGTCCAAGCTGTCAATTGGGAAGGAAATTGGTTGAGCCAGACCGGGCCACCTGACAGACAAAGTCGATGGGAGAGGTGAGAAAGATGAACATGTTCGAGAGGGTGCTTAGAGGAACGTTCTACTTACCAGTCGCTGAAGCCTTGTAAAGCATCCTCAATCATGTCGTTCCGTCCAGGTGAGGTGACGTCCTGAACCCAACAAGTTCATTAAGTGGTCTGACTGGGACGTATTGAGAATCGAATTTCTACTCACCATATTCGGCCAGTCTGCGAATGTAGGTAACGAAGGCTGATCAATGTGACTGTGATTATTCGAGGAGATTCCGTTGGCGGCTGGAGATGGTGCATGAGAATTTAATGACGAATCCGGCCCTCCAGTCGACACCTGGATCAGACTCTGGAGGAATGCGGCGAGGTAAGCTTGGTTGTCTCGGGGTTGACTGGAGAGAAAGCAGATAGGTAAGGTGCCGGAGTGGGTAGTCTTTGGGTAGTCTTTGCAAGGTATATAATTCACTCACACCGACGCTGATTTACAGGCTGAAGCAGACGCTGCAAGAGAACCCAAAGCCTCAGCTTGAAGAGATTGATCTAAGTCACTGATATTCCTGACCAGAACTAGCGCAGCATGGACAGCTAGAGAAACGAAAATCCCCAAAATGATTAGTAACTGAAAGCGAACTTTCACAAGAGCAGCTCGCACGCACCGCCAAACGAGATGGTATCCTGTTGATAAGTGAGAATGCCAGCGGGAACAAGAGTTAAGCTGATGCTGTTAAGAAGGTTCATAGCCTGCTGAATTGTCTCAAAGAATGCAACCATTGCAGCTGGTCGACTTGAGCCCGTGAGGGCGATGCCGAGGTTGAGTTCTGAGCAGCAGAGGGTGAGGAGTTTGTGATAGTATGCGATTATGGCCAAGCTGTTGGCGTGCATAAGCATGCCGGCTGGGAATTAATGGAGTAAACTTTCAGCTCATCTAACCGTAATCCTCAACGCATAAAGAGGAAACTAACTCTTTTCAGGAGCATCCAACCAGTAAGTCTTCCACCGATTGGCAGCAGCTACACACTGCGTTAGCACCATTTTTCGAATGCCAATATCTTCACAGCTGGCTATGGTCGAAGCAAGATGGAGGTGCTGAAAAATTTCGAGACTGGCATGCAGCATACTGTCGCATAGACACGGAAACTGAAGATGATCTCGGGACCAGACGCTGTGGTCGAAAATGGATGTGGAATCGATCATTCGGGGACGTCCTCCTTGGTGAAGATGTAGTGTCAGGTCAAAAGCATAGAGCTCTGGGGAGAAAATATCAATGATCATGAAGAGTGGATGAGTTAGTCAAGCTGAAAAAAAAAAAGAGCCAGCAGGTCGAAGGTGTTCTTACGAAGCCAAGTCCTTTCTCGGTTCTGTAATCACGAACGGAGGAATATATTGAAATAAGTAATTGAAGATATTTTCTGATAATAAGAAGAGATGTAACATACCAAGATTTCTCGAGCCTCAGCTTCATTCTCTGGCAAGGGTCTCTTTGGAGGAAGATTCAACTGCAACTCAAACCCAATTCTGATCCCAAACCCTATCCTCTGAAAAGCAGTGCTGTCTTTGGGTTCTTTCCAGAAGCAGAGAATACTGGAAACGGCGTGTACGTCAGTCAGCACATCTTCGCAAATGCATGCATCTCTTGACAACTCACCTCAAACTCTGAGCAAACCCAACAGTAGACATACCATCCATCACTGCTTGCCCAATGAACTTGTTACTTAGTACCAGCAATGGTTTGTATAGTTCAGGCATCGAGAGTTTGGTGCTGACGGTTAAAATAGCGGTGAAGAGGATGACTGAGGTACGCAGGCAGTATTCAGGTGTGTGGAGTTTCCTATCAAGCAGTGCGATGAAAGGATTGAGCTGAAAGACACCAGTATAAGTGAACAAGTGGTTAAAACCAAAATACCAATGTAGGGCACTCACTTGATCGTGAAAGAAGTGGAAAAGCTCGTTGATCTTCCCCTCCGGCACCAAACCTAACTTGACAGGATCATCCCAAACACTGCCTCGACCATTCGCATCATCATTATCACTAGCTAGTTCATCAACCTCATTTTCGTCATCATGAAATATCTTCCTCTTCTTTCCCCTCGGTTGCAACACTTTGGCCAAACTTAAACTGGTGCTTTCTTCGGTGTTGGGCTCTACGAAAGATTCGACGTTAATAACGCCTCCAGATTCAGGTTTTGTTGTTGTATGATGGAGTAAGCCTGGTGAATGATTCGAGGAGCTCCTGTTGTTGTATGCTGCTGCTGCCGCTGCTCCTTGAAGGCTGCTCGGCGAGATCTCATCTCTGACAGCAGACTGGAGAGGTAGATACGACGTTGATGCTTGCATAGAAGGCGATGCTGAGCGTTCAAAGATGGAAGATATCCGGTGACGCTTGTCTGGTTGTGTTTGTGGTGCGGAGACAACTGGAGCAAAGGTGGGAACAGACTGAGCTATTGAAGGCACCGCCGTCGTAGGTATCTGCTGCTGCAGTGGTACTGCTGGGAAGTAGTGTTCCCTTTGCTTGACTTTTCTGCCCCTCTTCTCTTGCTGCAAGAGCCAAGAAGGACGTTCCAAACACGAGTCAGAGTCAACTCAGTCCATGTCGTAATTTGCTCCTAGAGCGAAACAAAAGGTGACGCATACTCACATGGTATAGGCATCCGATACCCAATCTGGTACACCGTTGACAACTTGACCGTGGTGGGGAATCCTCGCTCATTGGGTGGCATTTTACCTGCACCAAAAGAAGCAGTAAGCAGTCAGTTTTTTTTTTTCTTTCTCCTTCCAATACTCGGAACCAACCTACCTTTATCTCTCTACAAGCTAGACATCTATCAAAAGTGAAAATATACAGGTCAGCAATGTGCACATCCCGCGTGTGAGAAACTGATCGCAGTTGTTACTGACGCCTCCTTTCGTCTCTGTTTGACCGGAGCAGCAGTGACTGGGCTTTCTCCGTCGCCTGATGAACCACCCGAAGGGCCTGCTGGCTCACTCAGAGGGGGGACAGAGCTCCCAACGTGGAACGCCAGCTCCATTGATTGAGCGAGAGAGTGGGAATCCGGTTAGAGGCTACTTCGAGAACACCGATCGAGTTTGCAGATCAGCTTGGTGTCTAACTTTAATGAAGTTTGCTTTCATCATGGTCATCATCGCTAGGTCCACAGTCGTTGTTCCTTACTTCGTTTACTTTTCCGTGTCATCAATGTCCGACTGGTTTCCTTCAGCCAAATCGTCAAACCGCAGACTGCTCCAACGCTCTCCGCATGTCGAGACTACCACCCACCAGTCCCTTCAGTCGTCGTCTTGGCTTTCCTGATATAAACAGTTCTTTCTTCTCTATGTTCTCCCATCCAATGGCTACCACTCTGAAGGATGACAGCTATGGATAGCAACACGACAGCAGCTACAGCCATCCCTGATGTAACCAGTCACACAATGACAATCAGTTACCAGCTCTCACAAGAAATTAGCGTAATTCAATGCATTGAACTTACACATGGCTGGCCCCCAGCTAGCCTGAGCCCCGAAGTTGTGCAGCGTCGAGCTCCAGAGGGCAGCCGTGAAAATGATCACGATCACGCTCGTTAACCACGCTAAGAAAACGACAATCTTAGCTGGAAGATGTAGCATAGGTACAAGTACATCCGTCGCTACGGTCAGCAGCAGACCAACGGTAGCGAAAGCGGTGGCTGGGATCGAAAGACCCAGGTAAATGAGAACAAAGAAGGCGCGATCAGCATCATATCAGTGGATGAGGAAACATCAAAGAACGTACAGACTGGGTAGAGAACCAGAGCTGTAGTAAGTTTCTTTCCATCAGGAATCTCTGGAGTCCAGCTAGATGATTCACGGAATAAGGTGAGTACATCATCCGAAAGTCCTTTCCGTTAACACCTTGATCAAGCAGTCCACATAGAGCTGAAAGTTATTCTCACGTATATCCCAGCTGCTTAGGCAAACAGTAATCGGGCACACACCATCCCCATATTCCAAACTTTGCGTTTCCTCCGTTGGAGTAGCCTGAATAAGGGAGAAATGCGAAGTGATTCCACCAATTAGGCACACTGATAATCAATAAGCATCGGAGACTTACCGTCTTGTATGAAGTAGATTGCATGAATATATGGAGTCGAAAAAGTGATCAACCAAAGGAGAACTGCAGCGGATAGGATGAAGATGGTTGAAATGGCAAACAGGACGGCAGGCATGGCGTGACTTGGTGAAAGGAAAACCTCAATGAGAAGCAAGAGGTCGTTGGTATGAGTATGAAATGAAGAGATATAAATTTGTGAGAGTAAACAGTTTTTTCGGCAGATGTAGTGCTCAGTGAACAAAGTGGAAGCGGTCCGAGCATTAGATCGGAGTTTGTTGTTTTGGTTTGCAGACTCAGGCTCAAGCGGAGAAGTCGATGATGGAGTTTGCAGCGCTGTTGTTTGAGCAAGGTGCTTCAAGCAGAAGAAATATGGTTTGTGTATATCATACGTGGAGGTATCATTATGTACAAGTGGGTGAAGTGCCTCGTGAACTAAATGCAACAACTCAGATCGTCCCGCATCCGCAGAATGAGACCTAGATCTTCTTCTTCAGCTCTTTAGCCTTCTCTGCCATTCTTCTGGACTCTGTGAAGATGAAAGGAATCAGAAAGAAAGAGTCAGAACAGAACAACGGTTGACTCTCTGTGTGAGGAAGGAAGAATTCAAACTAACCCGCCTCCCACGCAGCAACATGTTCCGTCAGCTTCTTCTTGCCTTCATAGAACGACACTTTGACGTTTCCCTTCATTGTCTCGATGTAGATGTCGTCCAGTTCCCCGCCGTCAAGGCTCTCATGCTGGTCTGTCCAGTTGCCCAGCTCGCCTATGAAGAGGAGGCCAGCTTCACCTTTAGTGTGGAGAGTGACGGCTTTGGATTTTACAATCTTGTCGGTTGTTAGTGATCCATTTGGGTGTAAGTGTCTAGGGAAAAGAACAGAAATGTGTCAGAGGTGGCAGAAGATGGATAAGAGAAATGCCAGACACCTACCGTATTGAACCATTGAAATCGAACGGTATCATGAGATTAATTGATCCAGCTGCTGAGTGGCACTTCAAAGAGAATGGTAGCCCAGGCGAGCGGGCGAACTGTAGAATGTATAGTAAATGTCAAATTGGTTTGAAAGCCGATCAAAAGATCGGTCAAAGCGACGAGAAAGACCCACGTACGATTTTGAGTTCTATATTGCCCTTGTCTGACTTGACTAACAATCGTGCTCTCTCCCCAGACTTATCACTACCTTCGCTGACCATACTTGGCGAAGTTGACCCACTACCCCCTCCGCCGCCGCCCGACTTCAACCCGAGCTTGACCTTGACCTTTCCCTTTTTGGTAGCGACAAATTTACCGTTAAACCTCTTCTCTCGAACTTCCCCATTTGTCAACGGCGGGAGGGCGCTGGGGGGTACCTGAGCAGCGAGGTCGATGAGGTGCTTTGTGACGACGTCGGAGGAGGAGGAGCTTGATTCATGGGACGTGTGGGAAGAGCGAGGGTAGTTGCAGTTGGTAATTTCCGGCGGGTCGAGAAAGTCTGTCGACTTGGACTGGAGCTGAGGTCCTAGTGGAGACTGCGAAGTGAGGTTGAGCCGCGTTCGAGCGAGCCAGGAGAAACATCGCGAGAATGAAGAATTTCTTCAATTTCAAGAGGGCAATTCAAGGATTATAAGGCCGAAAGAGGGTTCAACTTACGAGACCTCGGTAGAAAGTGCTTCCATGGGGTTCAATCTCGTTGTAAATTGGAGAGGCAGGTGATGTGATAGTATCGAATGCGGGCGTCGAGTCGCCTCCTGATCCTGAAGCTGTGCCGTCTGGGGAGAGTAGTACGTCTGAATTCGAGTTCAAGCGTGATGGAGATTCAGTCTGACGCAGAGATAAAGTAGAAAAAAAGTCAATAAGGATTCTTCAGAGAGGAACAGAATAGAACAAAAATATATAAATCACCCTGCTCTGACTGAAATAAGACGGTGAGGAAGTTGGCGGTGGTGGGGGAGGTGGAACAGGAGGTAGCTCCCTCAACGAGTGCTTTTCGTCAAAGATCATGGTTGAGGATTACAGCTAGAGAGCAGTTCTGGTGTAATGAAGTTGAGGGAGAATGCTTGACAAGGAAGAGATCTGTTTCGAAAGAGGCGTCGAAGGAACGTCAGCGACGTGTGAGAAGCTGCGAGACGACGAGAGGACCAATTCTCCTCTCCAAATCCTACGAAGGGACCGGGAGGGAACTACAAGAGTACTGGAGCTTACTGTGTGTGCCAGGCGATCCAATGCTGTAAGAAAAGAGTCCAGTGGAAAAAAACGTTTTGAATTCCACACAACTTTTTGGATCGCCGCCGCCGTTCAACCTGAGGCGGTTCGTTTACTTTTTCTGTGTATTTTTAGGAAAAATGCTCCCAAAAAGATTATCTCCTGCTGCGATCACTCACGTTGCGTGTGGGGAAAACGAGGAGAGGAGGAGTCGATGTTCGAGTCAACAGTTGAGATGGCCTCCGACGTCGGCTTCGGGGATATCGTAGCCACTATTGGCTTTGGGACAGCAAATTCGAGTATACGTGCTTGTATCGACCAAGGAGATTGAGATGTTATGTTACAGGGAGGAATGGGACGGGACTGGACGGTACTCTATGTTATCTACTGGGGATCAAAAGGAACCATGCTGGTGAACCGTGGCGGCGGCGGGGTGCGAGGAAAAGAGAGATGATCAGTCGAGCAGACAAACAAACCCCCTACACCCACTCATATTTGTTCAATGAGATAGGGAGAAACAGATCTTGTTCTGAGATGAGAGGTCAAGCAGGCGGCAGCGCAACTGAAACTAAACCAGAAACGACAATTGAAATAAAAATCCAGCAGCTGCTGCTCTGAGGTTACACCGACACAATGTGAAGAACGGCAACTGGCTATACCCTATGCTCCCCCCTTCTCAACCGCCCTGTTGCCAGGAACTGGCAGTGACTGGGTCTCGCTTGTGCCCTGGGGTTTCGCTCAGCCAGAAAGGGCATCGCGGGCGGCGGTGGCTTCGAAGGTACTCAGTGCCCGATTGAACAACAAGGTTGCTTGCTTGGTTGCACACAGAGTCGCAGCGCCAAGCGTGTGCAGTGTCCAAGTGCTGCTCACTGCCGAGCACCAACAGACACGATGAGTGTCCTGTTGGAGACAGGATAGAGC
>MVAQ01000121.1:0-60856 GCA_014825775.1 Krasilnikovozyma curviuscula | reverse complement strand
ATAGCCATACTTAGCTTTGTTTACTTATTTGTGGGCGACTTCGGTCGTCACAGGATACATAATCTTAAAACCTAACCTAACTTTCATCCTCACACTTTAGTATATTTACGTTGTACTTGCGCGCATATTTAGACTTTAGCGATAATCTAGCGTTGTTTACTTTACTTGCGGGCGACTTCGGTCGTCACAGGGCATTATATACTTCTTAAACCCTAACCTAACCACAGGGAGGGGTTTTCATCCCCACACTTTAGTATATTTACGTTGTACTTGCGCGCATACTTAGACTTTAGCGATAATCTAGCGTTGTTTACTTTACTTGCGGGCGACTCTGGTCTTTATCCTATACATACTTTTAAAACCTAACCTAAATCTGCCTCAACTTCTTTCCTGAATTCCTCCTGCTTGACTTCATCAATTTCAATCTGCTTTGTAACTCATCTGACTTCTCAATCTCCACCTTCCTTTTCCTCTTGTTCCTATTAGTCCTTCCAGTATAAGTAAACTGTCGTTCTTTGATCACTTCATAAATGGTAGACCTTTTCATGATAACAACACCACATGCTTTGGATTTACAAGATGGGGGTTTGGAAACAAAAGATGGGTTGGTGCCGTCATATAGAGGGAACGAAGAAGCCTTACAATTTGTTTGAATTCCACCGTTTGAAGTGAACGACAGTCATTTCAGTCTTAGACGCACTGAACACGTGAGAGGAGCAGAGGAGAAAAACTAGGGTTACTAACATCAGAAGAGTAATTGCATTGGCTTCCCTCATCGTAATAACACTCCAGAACGTTGTGATCGATACCGTATGTCACCCCATTGTACCACCGTACAAAATTTAGTGCTCCACCATTAGAAAGTGTCAATGGACACGCGAACGTTGTTGTTGCTTTGCAAATTGAAGGTCAATATGGCCGCATGAACAGTGATAGATGAGAATATACTCAGGTGAAAACGTGTTCCTGAGTCACAAAAACAAGACTTACCTCTTTTTACCAACTTCTGTTTCCCCCCGATACTGCCAGCGATTGGTCGTGCAGGTTCCAAATTTTGGTTCACTAGACCTTCAATGGTGCTTCGACGTTTGAAGCAGCTTCCCGTACTGGCTTGGGCGCAGGCAGGTTTGTTAGCTTGCGCATACGTCGGACATTGCGACACTGTCGTTCCTGAGCTTCCGTCGAAGAGAGTTACGGTTATCGGCTTTCCGGTTGTTAACACGGAGACGAAAGGCAATATGAACGGAGTAATTCAGTGTCTGTAGAAATATCAGAGCAATGTCGAAGGGATATAATCTCTCTACTTACATCATTCCCATTGATGGTGTATGAACACTCAATAAAGCTGTCTGATGGACCTGCATAGCTGTGGAGAAAAAAATGTAAACAAAACAAAATCAGCCACACCGTCTGCTCCTCAAGTCACACTGAAGCCATGGAATCAATTGGCCAGCAAATAAGATACATACATGCATGAGACTTCGACTGTAGTCGGTGGACTATCATAGACTATCTGGAGGACGTCAACATTTTGAAAAGTTTGAAAGGGGGAGCCGGATTGTGGATCTGGAGTTGGGCAACCGATGGTATAGGCTATGATTGGAGCAAAAGGAGAGGCCCAGAATGAGGAATGGATAAACATAAGAACCAGAATGTGCAGTGAGAAAATATCATTGAAAGTGGAAGGAACCTAAGACAGAGACTTTACCATACTCAGCCCTCTCCTCTGATGATTAGTACAAGCAGATGAGGATTTTGGTCTTAGGTGAGTCAAGAGAACAACGACTCCAGAGAGAGATGAGTAAAGAAACAGGATTTTCAAGTGGGGCTCACCAGTTGGGCATGTCTGACACCAGGCAAGAGAACAAAACAACAGGAAGGTACAGAGGAAGATTCTGTGACTCATTACGGTGAAATGGTCTTTCTTTAAAAATAAACTGGTGAAAGGGATGTGGTCGATGAAGAGCCTCTGAGGGAAATCAAGGCTCCCCGACGATAAACATTGAAGAGGAAAACCTAATGTTCAATTTGTTTTAAGATTTGCAAAAAGTTAAAGGAAGTCGTTGTGTGAGTGATGGGTAGGCAACATGTGATGATAAATTGTTGCTTGGCTGATTTGGTACGGTATTAATTACTGCCGACGCTAAATACAGAGGAGGTAGCGCTGCAGCTGTGAGTTCTAAGTCCATGTTCAAAGATGACTTTGAACGGCGGCATCATCTGCGACTTGAATGATCATAACACATATATCTTAGAGTTGTAATTTCATTGGCAACGGAACGGGTGACAACGGTAAGGCAAGACACTGTTGACTTGGTCTGTTCCATCGGTGTCTTGGCTTGCGGCGACAAGGCGAGCGACCCTCAGAGAAGCTTCTGTCGTGCTCGTTCATATGTACCTGAGTCAGAGAATGAGGTAGGTTACTGCGAATTTCTGCATCTCTGTTCATTTCCTAGCTTGGACGTGGTTCTTCTGCTCGACCGATTCGAAGACACCAATGCTTTCGAGGTTCGCCACAGTGGAGGAGCGTTGAAAGTATTTTCGCTCACATGCGTTCCAACATCAGGCCATAGCTCCATCTGCGTTGCAAACTGATTTAGGCTAGCTTCTGTAGCTTCATAGCTCGAGTCTGGTTTTGAGCTGAAGGAGTGGCAAAAACCGAAATTTCTGGCTCACGTTGTTCCTTGAGCTATAGTTTCGGTACAAGCACGAAGTTAGGAAGTCTGCACCTTCCTTACTTAGCATTTAGCCAAATACACAAGCAACGACCGTCACATCTCACATTGCTATCCGAGATCAACAGCTGTAATCCCCCTTTTACAGTAACCGGGAACGCGGACGAGAAACTAAACTATACCATTGTCTGTGTCATTTCCAGCCAACATTCCACTTCTCTTTTCATCTACTCCCAGAGACGGCTGGTCGCCATGTCAAGGACCACTTACGTTGCATCGGATCGCCGTTGGACTGGAGAAAAAGTCCTCATTGTAGCTAATGAAGGGACTCTCCTCGTGGCTTCCATACCCATCAGGTTCTTAGCACTTTGCCAAGATAACACCTGGTCTTTCATCCGTTACGTTGTGTCTGAGCTGGTCAATGAAGAAGGGGATATACTGGGATCTGACAATCAATCCTTGGAAGGTGGTTCTGTCCCTGTGGCTGGTGTATATACGTTTGTGCCTCGGTGTGAGTGCACAAATGATTCGAACTAATATGAAGCTGGCACGCTCACCAATCCATGTCCTTCAGCTTTAGTTAGTGTAACATGCACTGTTGGACCAGCATCTAACCGGCGATTTCGACCCCCAAATGCCGACCAAGAGTCATCCACTGTCAGTGCTTCGAGTCGCTCATCGGTCAACCAAGTACGTCGCAAGCGGTGCACGCCCTTCTCGTCAGTTTAATGATATTGATAAACTGTCCTTTCTGCGTCCAGGACCGGTTGAAAATGAGTCTCGTCTATCGAGATGCAGAGTGCTTGCTCACCGACATTCGATACGACGCAGGCTGCGTAGCAGCTCATATTGTTCCTCTCAGCAGGTTAGATGTAAGTCTTATCTTATTCGAAGAATAGTTTCAAAACATCGTCTTGTGCTTCTTTGCTTTATTTGTTCCATTCCGACTTATGCTCTCCCTTCTTTGGACCCGCAGATATATCAATCTCTGCTGGGTCCAAATATCACTCAGTACGAAGTTTCGATGGGCCTTTTGTTAAAGTCGGATCTTCATCATGCATTTGATCGCTATGAGTGGTCGCTGTACTACAAGGTGATTTTTTTTGTCGCGCTCCATTCCAAGTTCACCTGACTGACTTGATGAGCACTTGCAGGATGGAAACTACATCGTCCACTATTTCCTTCCAGCTGGAGCTCATGGGATGCAGTGGCATGGTAAAATACTAGAACCACACAGATTCAGAGATTACGTCAACACAAAACCAGATCCCATTTTGGTGAATTGGCATTACCAGCAGTGTTTAATGACGCGAATCAGAGGCTTCGCTGTAGCTGAGAACATCTGAGTGCATTTTTAACTACATTTTTAACTACATTCAACGAACATTTATGATCTCAACTTTCAATTTGGCAACGATCTATGGTCCGGGTTGTAAAAAATTATTTCCATTACATTATAAACACTTCATATACAAGGCATAGAACAACAGTTTGCACTGATAAGCATTCGTGTACACCTGTACGGTTTAGTAACTCCTGATCTCATCTCTCGCATCAGAGTCGCTGGGAAAGAAAATCTATATTTCAGCCTGCTGAAATGATCGCCAGCTACCATGTAAGGAAGACTCTACGGATGCATGCTTCATGTCACATCTTGGCTCATGCAGTGCTCATCTCTTATCTTACTATTATTTCTCAATTCTGTTTTCTTCTTGCTGTAAAGTTTCGCCCTCTCACTTATCAAGCCAGTCTGCTTTGGGAAGCGCTTGAAGTGGGATTTCGGAAAAGTCCCTGTCAATGGTCACTGCTCTCTCGGCCTGGTCACAGTCAAATTGAAGTATGAATCTAGGTATTTCTCATTCTTGTTTCTTTACTTGCTTGACAGTCATCAAATGCACTTTAAGATCATCTCATTCGCTTATCGTAACACTACATATACTCTTCAAAACCTAACTTAGCTTTGCTTACACTACACGAGGGCGGCTTTGCGTTGTCACAGGGCACTATATACATATGAAACTTGAAGATGACCCAAACGAACTCAATATTCGGTAATATTTTTCCAATTACCGGTCCTAAGGTCATCCCAATTCCCTGGCCACTCCACTTTTAGAGACTGAGGCAATTGAGCTTTCGGTGTGTAAGGGTTCGAAGACACGCTGAGTAAATCATACCGGAGTCTCTTCAAGACGGAGGCGTGAATAGTTTGATTTGATAGCATGTGTCGAGAGCTACCTTTATTGACACTGGCAAATAACAAAAAATAAAAAAGATCATCTGTAAACGAACTGCGACGAAAGAACCATTTGGTTGACTAGACATACACTTTCACAGCGCTAGGGTTCAGACCTTCACTGTCGTATTCCAACTTTTTCAATGGGATGTACTCCAGAATCCACCAAGACCCTCTCAAGCTTTCATAGGTATCCTGGGTAGCGTCGTCATGGAGACCAAGATTCTCGAGGTTTTCCATTTCGGAATCCGCTTTTGCAGCAGTTTCGATGATGATTTTGACCTTGTCATCGCCAAGATATTCCAAATCGCCAGGAAGCCATCGGGGTCCATTGACGTCAAGTACCTCCTCATAAGTAGGACCGTTTTGGAAGCGAGGCGGTAAAAGATTGTTGACGGAGGCAAGTTTCCAGTAAGCAGGATTCCCGGCTAAAGAAATTGGATCAATCAACAATCCAACGGAGTGAGCCTCTCTGATCATCCATCTGAAAGGTATGTTGCTAAGAGACGGAGCACCGTTGTAGGTACGACCACCTCCACTTTTAAAAATATTGAAGTTTAGTGAAGGTTAGTATAGTTTCGTCACCAAGAAGAGACTCGTACACATCTGAGTGAGCTCCCATGAACCAGCATTCCTTATAAGACAATTGGAAAAAAATTAATCAGTATATTTTCCTACTGCATAAAATATAAAGAAAGGCGCGCTCACTTTGCTTCGCGCCACTCCTTCCAACACGATGTCATCTGCTACGCCATGTCTCCGCAAGGAAACGTTAGAAAATAAGTTACCACTGTTATAGGTAAAATGAAACAATTTTAAATCCTACCTGTACTCCGGCAAAAACTTGCATCTCCTTTCATCCAACGCTAGGGCTTGACGGAAGTATTTAACTTGGCTATTCCCTGCTGCAAAAGGAAGATCTGCGGGCTCTCTCACTCCGAGACTCGCTACTGTGTCCCTATCGGTTAGAAAGGTTAGTTAAACACCTATACTCAGTCAACGTACACTCAGTTCACGTATACATCCATTGGTATTATATGACTCACCAAACGCCCAAGAACTTAACCTGAACGTTGGCAGATCGACCGAAGATACTAGCGTAGAACTGGCCAATTTCAGTCCGACTTTCACCCATTTTATTCTTCTTCCTTACTCCCCCAGGATCATCATAGATATCGTAAGCTCTGAACAGTATAATTAGAGGAGATAAAGGGCAAAAGGGTTCGAGTTAGAATGTTGCAAAACCAGCACTAAAGTACTTAGTGTTTACAAATCAACCTGGGTTTCATTTCCAGCAGGAAGTAAACCAACAGCTTGCAGCATTCCAGCAAGAGCCCGTGCAGCGTATGCTCCTCGAGAAAATCCAAAAATGAAAACATGATCCCCGTTTCTGAAAAAAAAAAGAAAAAGAGATTAAGCAGATAGGAAAGAAGTTGGCGTCGCTTTGTTGTGCATTTGATGTAGTTTCTTACTTGTAGTAGTTCATTAAGTACTTTAGTAAAAGAAGAAAAGTTAGAAGCAGAACAACAGGCGTGATCTTAAAAGATGTTTGACCTTATATGCCGCTTTTACATGATCTTTAAAGGACCTACAGAAAAAAGAGGTAAGCACATCTCACCGCTAATAAAGCAGATCTGACTTTACCAAGCAACTGCAAAGTCCAGTGTAGTCTGAGCTTGTCGAACAGCTGGTAAATGAGCTCTGTCTGCTGCCTCTAAATAGGAACCGATGCCTTGAACCGCCCCCAAAAAAGAATTTAATCAGGTAGGCAGGATAATCTGCCTTTGTGGAAAATTATGTTTACCTGAATCATAGAATGGTAGCTGCCTTTCGGAGGATTCTATAATGGAGAAAAGCTTGACAATCTGCGCTGCAAATTTAAGTTTCATCTTCTTCGGTTCACGGATAAGTATATTACGCACATTTGAGTTTGTGGGACCGAATGCATTGGATGTGCCATCTAAACAGACAACAATATTTTTAGGAGGAAAAACCTTCTCTCGGGTAAAAAAGCTGTGATTATCAATAGGTGATGTATTTGTATCAGTAACAACTTTGGGGAGGGGTGAACCCATGACAGTAGGTGTAGATAGCAGTAGCTGTGAGCCCAGTTCTTTATTTAGATTGGTGTCTGTTAGGAAAATTTAGGTGGAGCAAGAAAAGTTAGAGGGTGGGATGTTGAAAATGGGAAGGGATGGCGAAGTAAAATGGGGTGCTTGGCTAGATTTTATGTGGAAAATTTGGTGGCTGCCAACCTTATTTGCATCCAACTTTCGAATTAGAACTTTACGCTTCAAAAACTGATCCCGTGTCATTGCAGACTTCTTCCAAAGTATTCACCAACTTCTGCTGTCTGGATGGAACGTCTCACCACCGCACTTGACAGCGCTGTGTCTTCCACCTATGTGAGGTTGAATCCCCCACCCACCCCTGTTCTTTATACTTGTCTCAGAAAAGAGATGGAGAAGCTTCCATTTACTAGTACTCCAGATAAACAACATTATTATTGAGTGGGTTTCTTTTCATACGATCTGCTGAATCCATTTCTGCTTCTTTTCACTTCGTGAATAGTAGCTTCCTCTAGGAAGAGAACATCCTATTAGGTCATCACTTTTCTCTTTGAGATTATGCTGGTATTGAATACGTCGGCGGAGAGCACTAGAGAAATGAGGTGCAGGTAAGTAATCATTAATTGGTGATCATAAACAGCGGACTCACTGATTCCTTACTTCCTTCTATAGAAATTTCGCGTTGGTCCTCCAGACACGCCGAAGAAGTAACCTACTTGGAACACCGAAACAATGTTTTCAAAGAGGAAGTTGAAAAAGGCCGGCGATGCCAGACCAAATCCTCTCTCGAAAGATCATAACGTGAGGGATATGCTAATGAAAGCCGTAAAACTTTCGTCATTTATGTAGATGCAGCGACGCTAGAACAGAAGTAGACCCTCCAATTGTATATCTCAATCTCAGAAGGTGCCTCGATTTCGTCCTTTCACTTGCTGGAGTCTTTGATGTCGACTACTCTCCTAGCTCTTTTCATCAAATTCAACTCTCTATCCTCGTAAAGGTTAAAGGCGGATAATAGGATTAGATAAAAGTTGAAGTTGGGAGGAAACTTGCGGGTTTCATCCCTCTTCATACGTCTGACTCAAAGTCGAGTATATTCGGCGGGTCGATCCTCTCTGCTACCCGGTATATTTATAACAAAAGAGAAAAGGTACGTGTTTTTCACAAGCCTGTTCATATGACCCCGAGCTTCAGATGAATACAGTGGATACGTTTTTGTTGAAGCGCGGTGGACCGGAGTTGAACTTGGTCCTCGGGCACGCCACCAGGGGTCATGCTCTCACCACTGTCATTTACAAAACCGCAAATGTAACTGCACACTACTTCGGGACCTGTCACAGTCAGATTTTGGGAAGGATTTTTCTTTTTCTATATATTTCTTCACAAAAGACTATCCCAAGATTAAATCACACTTGTGCATATCAATTTTAGCTTTGGACAGATCATTACCGACATTATTGAGCCATCATTTTAAATCCTTCTTTAAGAGTTTCCAGCTTTCCATGGCACGCTCACACTGTTCTTTAGGAATGTCATTCCCGTGTAGCTTTATCTCTTCAGAAAAGGTTTCGATTGACACCCAACCTTCAAACTTCATCTTGCCCAGAACCGTTTGAGTGACCAACTCTACTGGAGCATATCCTTCACCAGGACTTCGTACGAAAGAGGGCCAAAGTGGAATCAGGTTACATTTGGGAGGAAAAAAATGAGCTGAGGAAAGGTACTCACAAGACGCGACCATTCCTGCTCCACATATGTAAAGGTCCACACAGTGCGTTGTCGTAGAAGCGATGGGATGGTGTAAGTGGTGGTTTTGGAGGAAGAATATCTGAAAGCTGCACATAAATGATCTTCTCTATGGGAACAGTTTTGGAGAGATCTTCCAGAGAACACTGAAGATTTAGCGCTGCTTCCGACCGTAGACCACCTTCCGCCGTTGGGTCTGACCACTCCGCTGCGAGGACCTGAATAGACCACAGTAAAGACACCGGTATGCTTTCAGCTACTGAATTTCACATCAACTGTGGGAAAGGAATCTCACATGGTATGTGTCGATCAATACTATTGGTGAGACAAATCAGATATGTAATATGGAGACTGTGACAAGGGCGGACTCACTACCAATATTTTCCTCGTTTACAGCCAGAACAACCTCATAGGCTTTTTGCCAAGTATTTACGTACGCTGCCCAACTAATTCCTTCGTAAGCAACTTTGACATTATATTTTTGTGCCATAACGGCCAGAGTTTTCATGTCTCTAGTAATATCCTCCAATTTTCCACTTGTACCCTCTGTAGAATAGTGCGAGGTGACCTGAAGAATTGGAGCTCCTACAATTTCAGCGATCTGCAAGTAAAACCCAGCTTCACTAAATTTGGCAGCTTGTTTCTGCGGATCCACATTCCCTTCGACTAAGTATACTGATATGTCAACACAAGTGCCTTCTCCAATCAAAGACGGTATTTGGATAACATACAGAACTGGAGTGGCTGAACAGTGATCACCTTAAGGCCAAGCTCGTCGCAAATCGAACGCACTTTCTTTGCAGCAGCGATAATCTGAAGGAAATATGATTCAGTACAACATTTAGAGCATTACACGTACTAACAACTTACCTCAGGTCTACTAGGCACATTTATTGGGGTAGGAGTAAAGCTGGACTGGAAAAGTTCTCCTTTCCTCGAGCTTTCATCATGGGCGAACCACTCGAGGTCTTCCAGAAAGAGTTCGACTCCAGCAAAGCCAACTTGAGCTATCCAGGAAAGCTTGAGCGGAAGAGAATGCCTAGAAAAAGCTCGGCCAACGGAGCAGGAGCATATAGCAATATTAACAGAAGGCATGAGATAAGCAAGTGATGGTCAAAAAGAAGACCTAAGAAATGAATTGCATGTTGGAATAAGCAACCGGCGCCGGAGTCTATTTGGCGGCTGTCGCGCCGGAAGGCTAATTCTTCTTTTTTGAGCGGTTCTCACACTGACATCCATTTATCAAGCAAGAGACGACTTCATACATTATACGAACAAAGAAAAACCAGATTAATGCTTGATTCCTCAAATTCTTCTAGTATGCCTATGGAGAAGAAATACGTCGATGTTTTGGTAAGTGAAGTCAAGATAGGATGGCAGACAAATAACGCTGTTCGAGGCTGAGCGATTTTGACTCAAACCTCCAACTTTACTACTCTGATTGTATTCAGGTATGTGGTGGTGGAATGTCAGGAATGGCGTGTGCAGCATTTTCAGCTCAAGCAGGGGCCAAAGTTCTGGTCATTGAAAAGCAGGATCGAATTGGAGGCTCTTCACTGTTGAGTGCCGGCATGTTGTAAGTTGACCCAAGAAGTTCACTGATTCCAATAAATGTATAACTGCGCTGACTGCATGATTTCCCAGTTGGGGCCCGAAATCTATCGCCAACTTGAGAAAATGGGTACCGTACGGCGATCCAACTTTGCAGAAGAGTTGGATGGAGGATTATCTACCCGCTGTTCAATGGATGATCAACTCAGGAGTTAGTATTGCTCCAAAATTTGAGCCCATCATGACGATCGGTATGTGTTTCAGATCTTCCCCAAATTCTTGAAGTTATCGCAAGTCTTCCTGGCTAATATATACCTTGCCCCTTACCTTCAGGTATTGGATATCCAATATCGATCCAAAAGCTCCATGAGATTCATCAAAGTGTTCTCATCAACAGCGGAACTAGCTCTTCCATCAAGCTCAATACTTCAGTGGTCAAGCTCTTGCAGGAGCATCCCAACATTCCAGGTTCCAAAGTTGTTGGAGCCATCATCAAAACAAACAACGACGGTCAGGATCCAGTGTTCACTGAAGTTCGTTCTAGAATTGTTGTCTTGGCTACCGGTGGCTTCCAAGGCAACTCTCGATTGACATCTACTCATTTGGGTCAAGGAGCGGACAATATCTTCGTCAGATCCAACAAAGGCTCCACTGGTGATGGTTTGACTCTTGCAGAAACCGTTGGAGCCGGTGCAAGTAGAGGTCTAAATACGTTCTACGGCCACTTGCTAGCCTCGCCTCTCAGCGCTAGCAAAACAAACCCAGCAGATTTTTTGCCTTTGGCTCAGTATCGTGAGTTTCTACTGCTGGTGAACAAACGAACAGCAAAGTTGATTCACCAAATCAAATACTAATACGATGTCTTCGTCTTTATCGAATAGAATCCAAACACTGCCTGCTGGTCAACGAAAGCGGTAAGCGTTTTGTTGATGAGACATTGGGAGATGAAGTGGTGAACCAGTATTTGGCGAAAGAAGAAGGTCGAAGAGGTTTCATCATCTTCAAGTGAGTCATGTTCTATTTGACTTTTGACGAGAATACTGCTGAAGTTCTTTGTTTCGTAACTATTAGCGAGGGTGTCAGACAAAAGTTTTGCATGGGTGCTCCTTTCCCCAACGCTGGCAATGTAGACCGACTTGCAAAAGCAAAGGAATATGGATGCAGGGTTGCCACAGTAAAATCTTTGAATGAACTTCCAGAAGTCTTAAATAAATGGGGTGCGGACGGAGGAGTTGCCCTGAAGACAGTGATGGACTATGATCCTGGTTCGTTGTCTCCGAAGGGAAATTCTCCTTCCCCTGAAACTCTGAAGGAAGGCGATGGACCGTTTCATGTGATGGAAGTGCAACCGTCGTGAGCGAAAACTGTCTCCAATTAGCTCTGGCCAAGAGTTCAGCGCTGACTTGTTTTTGTGCGCCGGGGTAACGAAAGCATCACGTTCACTTATGGGGGCATCAAGATCGATTCTCATGCTAGAGTTTTATCTGCTTTTGATGGCGCTCCTATTCCAGGCTTACTATGTTGCGGAGTCGATGCTGGAGGTTTCAGGTAAATGACTGTTGCTCGACTTTTCTATCGTTCTTTCTAACAGTTCGCGTCATATTTTCTTCTCTTGCCCCAAACTAGTAACCTTGGGTATGCTGGTGGTCTCGCTCTAGCCTTTGTGAGTGGAGTATGGGCCAGCCAGAGCGTTGCTAGAACACTTGGATTACAAGTCCCATCTCTTCCAAAAGCGACGGGAACTTCCATGGATGACTTAACCATCAAGTTCCGTAACAGATTGTAACAAAGGGGTTTTTTTTACTGTAAACGGAACGTCGCGTACAGTTATTACGCATACTCATCGATTTTGTGCAGCGCTTTCAAAACAACGATAAAGAAAGTGTATAGGAATTCCCTTCATAATCTTGTTCTCCCCACCGGGCAGCATGTTTATTACAGAAAGCCTTGTCAGGTAGATATGGTGAGTATTAAATCTTCCTTAGGAGAAGGGGAGGGGGGGTTCAAATATAGAAGGCGCACCAATGGCCCCACAAAGTAGAAAACGAGCCCTCATGCAAGCGCTCTGCCTCTTCCAAGGGTAGAAATCCGAAATCAACGCTACTTTTGCCAAACTCGACATTATATATCTTCCAGCTGGTGTATTCAGGTGGAAGTAACTCGTCTCGGAATATCTTCATGAAGTTTAAGAGTAAGGGCATTTGCTGGCGCGCAAATCTTGACTCATTCACACCACTTCTCGAGTAACCATCGCTTTTGATAGGACTGGAAGGGTCTACACATAATAAAATTAAATTCCACTTAGTACTATCAACAGCAGGTCTGCGGTACTACCGCCACTTCGACTGGTTCACTCCCACCCCGACTCTCACTAGTTCAACGCTATGAATGAGTTGAGTCCTCCGATGGCTTCTTCATCGGACCATACTTCGTCAGCGTCTACTTCACATGAAAAGCCGATTAGTATTGCCTGCACAGCATGTCGAAAACTCAAGGTACGGGCATTCTTGTTCTGCTTCTCATTCCCATTTTCTCAGCTCGCCCCTGACGCCATTCATTTCCTTGACATGTCAGATGCGATGCAGTCGGCTTCCAGACGCAACAGCCTGCGCAAGGTGCCTGAAAAGTGGGAAGCAATGCGTTTTGCCAGAGTCGAGGAGCTGGGGTAGGAAAAAAGGTGCAACCCCATGCTACCCCCGCGTGCCAGCGTTCTATGATTGACCTTCGATACTTATTTTGATACTTCAGGTGCTAGAGGCAGATTCAATGGGATTAAAGGGTTTGTCATGACGGAACTGGAACGAAATGGCGTTCATCTAGAGAGCACCACTGCCAGGAAGATCGTCTCTGATAGCATTGAGCTAGGACTTCAAACGTGGTGTATGTCTTTTGCTCTCCTGCCGGCCAAATTTTGTTCAATGAGTTGACTATAGTCCTGAATAATTGAAGCAACGAAAACCGGAACAACAGCTGCAACCCTCAATTCAAATTCACCCTCAGCGTTGATTGCCCCGTCTCACCGTCTACAGACCGCATCCCCTCAATTCAGAGACACTAGAATTACGAATGAGATTGTCATACCAGATGCTTCTTCCTCCGTTCTTAGTATTCACAGTAACCCTCTGGGTCTGCTAGCTGAAGCATCAGAAGCTGCGAAGTTAGAAGACGAACCCCCTTCCAATCCGGCTTCACATGACACCACTCCTGTATTGATATTGGGAACAAAATCACTTCAAACAGACCGCTCTGTAATCTTAGAAACAGGTCTGTCTACTGAACAACTCCAGCATGGTATCGATATGTTACTGGCGAAAACATTTGAATCCACCGGATCCACTGACGGTGGACGCTGCCAGAATTATTTCAGGAAGCAGCTTGAGGGTAATGAGATGGGAGGCGACGTTGGGCCAGAGTTCGATCCTGTTGATCTGGGGTTGGTTGATATGGAGGATCTGGACGTTTTGTTCGACGTGTATTTTCAGCGCCTGCACCCTTTCAATGGAGTCTTAGGTGTGTAAATGTGTCAACTCACCGCGATTCCTTACATAATCTGATGTCACTCTTTCTTTCTGAAAGATTCATCCCTTCATACTCCAGATTTTGTTCGGCCAAGATCTGCTTTCCTTCTCACTTCCATACTATACAGCTCATCGCTATTTTGTCATCTCCCCCGGATGGCTTCTCTTTCACAACGGCTCTTCCATCATAATGAAAAGCTTTCACGCTTTGTACACTCCAATGGGCTCAAATCTATAGAGATAATTCAAGCCTACTACATCACTTTGTCTTCGGCCCAACCAGCAAAATGTTTTACCGAAGAACGGAGTAGCATGTTGACTTCCCACGCCTTCTATCTTGCGTCAGCTCTGTCTCTCGATAAACAACAATGGAGCTATCAGCTTTCAAGAGATGGGTTTGAAGACGTCAACGGTGGGGAAAGGATCCTGCGAAATCGGCAGAGAACCTGGGTGAGTGAATCGCGAAAATATTATGGTTTAACCCACAGCGTTCTAAAAAAAAACTAAAACATTTCATTTGTTCTTCTCATTCTTCGCGATCTTGGCAGATGAGGCTTGTGTTATGGGAAAGGGCAAGCAATGCATCGCGAGGTCAATTAAACGACGTTCCTACTTCTTGCCTCACCCAGACGGGCTCCTGGTGGAAACACCAATTATCAGACTATACAGATAAGGCAACCTGTGGATTTATTGAATTGCGAAAACTCGTTGTGAGCGGCTCATTCGAGATACTCTAGTGGGCTTGAGCAACAAAGTTAAACTAATCGTTTGCTTTTCCTCACAACTTTGTTGTTTGGTTAAGGTTCAACTGCACGCAGAGTTACAAGATGGACTTTGCTTAGCCCAGGCTGATTCCCACTGGGTGAATACCTTGGTTTCAACTAGGTTTGATAAATGGAGGAGTTCCTGGCTGCCTTCCTGCCGTGGTAACTCGACTTTTATTCCTTCCTCAGACCTCCAAGTTTACTAAATCACACTGTAATTTGTGTTTAGTTCCAGGAGTGCGTGGTCTCTCAAACATTTTCTTGGAATATGTGAGTAGCATCCGAGTTCTGTTGCTCTCTTGGTCCGCTTCGGGTTTAAGTGACCCTTTTTTTGTGTTCCCTTACACTTTCTATGTGCCATGATTAAAGGTTTCCATGCATGCTCATCTGTGGTCTCTGTCTTTTGTACTGCCCAGAAGCGAAGAGCCGACCGACGCTTCTGCCTCAGCTTTAAGAGTGGCTTGTTTCAATGCAGCTGTCAAATGTTGTGCAACTTCGGTGAGAGATCTTCGAGACATCGGAGAAGAGCTTTATTGCATGTTGGCGAATACGTAAGTTCTCTCCTCTGTTCAATCTGTTTTGATTTGAAATAGCGCAAGTAATCGTCACTGCTGACACTCTCCTTGGTATTGTTCGCTAAACACATGTTATATTTTTCAATTTGAGGTGGTCGATGGTGTCCTACTCAGCAATTGTAGCTCTGAAAGTGAGTGCACATTGCTTTCAGTTCATATCGTATCTACTCTAAGTCCGGTTCTCTATCCCAGCTATCAATCAAGGTCATTTCACCAGCAGACATTGCAGCAAAGTCTCAGCTACTGTCTTTGTTAGCTCAAGTAGCTTTTCACCTTGAAAAGGCTGGGACTTCACCATCCCATAGGTTTGGCATAGCATCTCTGCTCGGACAACAAATCTGGCAGATTCTCAAAGGTTATATGATGTCTTCAGACTCGTCCTTCTTGTCCTCAGACCAATCCAGTGATTTTTCTCAAGGAGTTGAGGTAGACTTCTCGTCATCTCTTGCGCATCCTTCTTCCCAACAGAGAGTGGACTTTCATCCGTTCCATGATGATCATGGCGAATTTTTGTTCCACCCATCTTTCACTCCGTATGTTGCATCACCAACTGAGTTAATTGATGAGCGGTGCGACGATGCTGTCGGGGACGGAGAGTCGCTATTTGATATCTTGCAGCGTTTGTGGGACCAAACTCAGGCTGATACTGGCGCTATTCCTCTGCACAGCAGCACTTCCAGCTAAAAATATTCTTAGATATAAAGAACAAGGCTTAGTATGCGATTTATGCGATGTCTGCAAAGGTCGTGTTCAAGTTGGCAACAAAAGAAGCTATTGTGCTGAGGTGCGAGGACCTAAATCCTCAAGCTTAGTGTCTTGTCTACAGTTCTTTTTTGCTTGCGACCTTGAGTCGTCACAGTATGCCCTCCATAGATACTCTTGAACACGAACCTAGATCCTAACCATTGGCTACTTTTGCTGTAGTGGGCCCACATCGTAAGTAATCAGAGACGGGTTAGACTCTACGGATGACAACACTAGTCGCGTTCTTTGGATCAGCGGTGGCAACCGAGTGGCAACCTCAGCGGCGCACTGCAGATCATCTTGAGCTTGAGAGCTTATCCTTTGCATCCACATGGCTCTCATTTTAACACCAACATCTCCTGCTGGTCAGTTATTCTCTAAACAACCCATACAACTACCAATCCACATCGTTATTCTTCAACGGGCCTGAACTTATCTGTATTCTAGCGTGAGTCTTTGTTCACTGGAATTGTAATTAATTGGCGGAGTGGTTGACAAGTGCCCCATATCTCGTTCCAGCTTCATGCTGTTCAAGCCACTCTTGGTCGTCTGCATCGTTCTCCCTATCTCTGCATTGTCTCAAGCTCTCCCACTCGTCAGCAGGCCTACTATTCCTCACCTTGACATCAACGCCAAATCCATCCCGCTTCAATTCACACAAGACGGCTCCTACGCTTCCCATGTAAACATCCAATCTGTCGCTTTACTCAAGCAGTTCGATTACGGCAGAGGAGGAGTGACTGTCATGGCTATCTCTTCAAATCGAATGACACTGGCGGTTGGTCTCTCTACAGGTGAAATCAACGTTTACAATGTCTCAAACACCGCTTATCTTCGTCGAACTCATCACGTCCAACAAAGGGGAGAAATAACCTCGCTTTCCTTCAGTCCGCAAAATAACTCTATCCTTGTTGCCGGCTCAAGATGGAAGATGCCAGTGGAAGAAGGTCGCGACGCCATCCTTTATCAGACGGACGTCAAGATCTGGGACTTAGTCGACGCGTTCGAGTTGGGTGACAGGGAGGGTGATTGGGTGATGATGCAGGACGGAAATGGGAAGGGGGGAAATATCATGTTCATGGCTGAGGAGATCTATGTTCCTTCAGTAGATGCCGAAGAGATGGTTTTCGACTTCAATCCGGAAACTCTCACTCTCAAAATCGACTCTAAGATTGCACCAGCACCATACATATACACATTAATGGCCAAACCTTCGGCTTTACCCACAAATAATCTCTCACCTTCACTCGTTGATTCCACTTCAGCATACTTCAATTACGAGGGTTCGTTGTTTTTCTACCTCACCGACGGTGGCAGTACCCTCAACGCTCTCAACATGACCACCCGCACCGTTGAATATATATTAGCTCACGACAGCAAAATCCGCTGTATACAATCGTCCCCTAATCCGTACTCCAACCTTATCGCCAGTACCTCGTGGGATAATACGGTTCGAATCTCGTCAGAGTTGAACGGCGCTCCGGACCTCAAGTTAGAGCTCGGC
Organism: Krasilnikovozyma curviuscula; assembly: GCA_014825775.1. NCBI lineage: Eukaryota > Fungi > Basidiomycota > Tremellomycetes > Cystofilobasidiales > Mrakiaceae > Krasilnikovozyma > Krasilnikovozyma curviuscula. The sequence goes on along the minus strand of MVAQ01000121.1, from coordinate 43,477 downwards.
ATTTTAGCCCAGCCTTCGCTCGCAGCTTGGTCTATCGACTCCAACTTTCTTGCTGTTGCATCATCTAATGGTGTGATTCGAATCTGGGACGTGCGAAGTGCCTCCGTCGTCTTCAGGCTGTTGAAGCTAGAGGGAGTTGTCAGGACGTTGAGATGGGACGGTGGTAAACGGGGTGGACTGGTCATTGCGGTGGAAGTGGTAGAGTCTGACAACACTTCGATCCATGTCTACACAACTGGACAGCTTGACCTAGAAGTTGCTATCACTGGCACCGCCATCTCAGTACAACCTGTCAGACTTTGGAAGGGCCCATCTACAGCTGGTGCTACCTATCAGCTGGACTGGTCTCACCAAATCGAATCATCCTACATTCCATATTCATTCAGCAATGGCTCAGTCATCGTCTTCGACTTTGTCAAAAACCGGAAGTGGGAGGTAGTCGCTGAGGAGATGACTGTCAATGATCGAGTCAAGTTTGCCTTTGGAAGGGTTGACAGAGACGGAACTTTGTTTTGGGGTCATTCCCAAAGCTCAAAGGTTCAAATTTGGAAATTCATTTGATGAGTGTTATTCTGTCTGATTTACTTTGTCGCGGACCTGTCTTCGTATCACATTGCTTGCTCATACTAGTTTTCTCAACTCTATTTCCCACTTCGTTATCCATCCGTGACACTGAAAGAAATCAGCTATAAGGGTGTATACAGAAGGTATGCCTCCCGTAAGATACAGAATAGAAAGGGGTCAGATTTCACCTGGCCGTGCTGTCATACTGCCTCCAACTACACTCGCTGTATTGTGGTAAAGTTGAAAAAAAAAGTTAGTATCGCAACTGTAGTTCACTGACCGTTCTTTGCCTTTTCCGCGATTGTCTTTGTTTTTTTGTTCGGATCGGTGGCTGGAGGGCAGCGCAGTGGGGACCAATGATACTTCTTCATCACTTGTAGTAAAGAGATGTACTCTGTTGGTGATCAATGTGTGCTGGAAGAAGGTACCGGTATTATAGACCGTGCCCATAGCCGATTGAAAAGAAAAATGTTGATTGTATTACCACTTGGTGGGTGCTTACACCTGCGACAGCTCCCGTATTCTCATACGAATTTTAGCATTCCTTGCAGTGGGACTTCAATGTGCGTCTTCGAAGGCTGACCAGCGTGGTCTCAAACTTGTTATGAGCCATTTCCACTGTGCAGTCATATTCAATGGTTGGAGAGGTAGAAGACCCTGAGATGACGATAGTTGTTAGCTTCGAGTTCAGGCAGCTAAAAGATCCACTGAGGGCTGCAAGAGCAACAGACGACTGCCTCTCTCACGCTCTAGCTCTGCACAGCGGGTGACAGCGGGTCAGCCGCTGTGCAGATCTTTTATGTAACCCTCCAGCGAGAAGTTCAATTCTGCTTATCTCCTCCCAACCATAGACTTCATTTGAAGGACTGAGTGTATCTCTTTGATAAGATGCTAATTAAGAAACCTAGTGAGTGCTCTTTTTCCTGACCTGTTTGACGGAGTGTATGTACAAGGAGACTAACCCTCCAAATTCCAAAAGATCTCCTCAACACCCTCTGCACTTCCTGGCTCTTGGTGCCTTTCATAATTTCCCAGGTTACAGCAGGGCCAGCCGGTCCAGCTCTTGAACAATTTATCGATATCTACAATCACACTCTCACCAGTGATTTCAATCAGAATGGAGAAAACGCGTCGTACTTCCCTGGCCACCCAATGCTTTGGGATATCAGCAGCTTTCCACGCCCAAAAAATCAGATCACTTTTGAGTCTCGAGTCAAAGCAAATGCTATCTCTCTTAGTGGAGATGGGACTTTCTTCGCTGCGAGCCAACCAGCGGGGGAAATCCACATATACGACATTTCCGATCCAACCAATCGTTATCTCATCTGTATTCTTCATCAGCTTGGTGAAATAACAAACATCGCATTCAATCCTCGAGACAGCAATGTTCTTGTTGTCTCATCTTCTTTTAATGAGGTGGACAAGGAGCATCGGGCTGTTCGTAAATCTATGGTGAAGGTTTGGGATTTGGGAAGGGAGAAGGTTTCAGGTGAGGTTGAGGTTGGAGCAGGATATGACAAGAAGTGGGATGTCACCAATGGAGAGTCTGGACAGATGGTATACGTGGGAACAGACGGTAGCAGTTCAGTTCTACAAGAGATCGACCAACACCCATACAGTAGACACTCCCCAATGCCAGGCAGCCTCTCCCAATCAAGCCACCCACCACAATATGCTCAATCTTTTCTTGCAGGTTTTGGCTCTAAACCTTTTAGCGAAGATGGTTCTTTGTTGTACGTCCTCTCCCGCAACCTGATGGATCACACCATCTCAGCGGTCAGTATCCAGACCGGCGTTATCAAATTCACTCTCCAGCACGACGGCCCAATAATGTGGGTTGGTTCTTCCCCAAACTCTAAATTTATCGCCTCATCTTCTTGGGACGGTACTATTAAAATATGGGATTTCAGTACCGGACATCTTGAGCACACTTTGCACACGGGTAGTCAGAACTGGGCGGGTGCAATCTCACCAGACTCTAAATTAATCGCCGTTGGTTCTGGAGATCATTTCGTTTATGTGTGGGATCTTGAAACTGGAGAAGAAGTTGCCAAGTTGGGTGGATTTATTGATTGGAGTCGGACGTTGGGTTTTAATCCAGATGGAACACTTCTCGCAGTGGGATCAGCAGAAGGTATTGTCAAAATGTTTGATGTCTCAGCTGAAGGGGGTGGGAAATGCATTCAGTACTGGCATGCTGAACACGGTACACCTAACGATCATCGGACTTGGTTCCCTGGGCACCTTGAGATCGAAGAACTCGCGGTATCCCCATCTTTCAACTACGTCGCCTTTGCAGTCCCGGATGGAAGGATTGTTGTGTATAACTACGACAAGAACAAGAAGTGGGAGCTTGTTCCGGCCTACAGACAAAACACGAAAAGATCTGAAGGGTTTGGACCATTCGTATTTGGAGGCGATGGTAATATTTTGATCTCAGCTGATTTGTATGGGACCGTTAGGTTTTGGGACTTAAAGGAATAGAAGTACGTCATGTATATAATTATGAATATATTTGGTAGCTCAAAGAATTGTCGATTTTCGTTGTCGCATCCTTATCGTATAGAAAAGCATTGGACCAACGTCGTTTCATCCTATAGTAACATGCAGTTTTCAGCCCGTTGGTTGCGATATTCCATAATAGTTCTCGAATTCTATAGCAAAGGAAGCGTAAGTGAGAGACAGAACGAGAGGGATCTAGGATGAAAGGTTATATACGCTTGGAGATGGTAAGAGGATATGCTTGTTTAGCCAAGCAAACTACTCAAATTGTCAAGAAACTATGACGGTACCAATCGGAGAAAGAGCTGTTTAGCGTGATATAAAAGTATATGGATAATCCATTGCAATTTCTACATTATGATTAGTAACATCTTGAGAATAAACTACTTGGACAATGATTTGCAAGTCATTTGTCACGCCTTTCGTAAACGATGTCGAGTGGTATAGGGCATCGCAAGATGCATATTCATATGAACTTCGTCGGCTGTTCAAACGTGAACCCTACACGTAACTTGATGTGCGTCCTAATGAGGTATTGTATAGTGTCGAAACAACAGTTATCCTGTCGCTTTTGGACCTAAACTTCTGATATTTACCTTCTTGCTATCTCGATCCCTCAACTCAAATGAAGGGTTTGAACCCAGAGGATGATAGGACAATACAAGTTCAACAATAAGAATAGGAAGATAGCTTCGCAGACGATACAGGTGACAGCTCTATGCGCAAAATGAATGATCAGCGTGTAACGAACGACACAGCGTCAAAACATCCAATGACCAGCGCGATAAAGCGCCAAGGGCGATGACGTTTTTCTCTCCCTTCGACGTTCAAAGCGACCTTGTGCTTTTTTCTAACAAGATGGATGAACCAGGTAAGTAGTCATTGCTCAGACCAAGTTTTCACGCAGTCTGACTCTGGCTTTGTAGGTCTCCATGCGAGGTTGAGGGGAGCCAGGGTAAAGTCGTCCCCCGGTGTTCATGCATCCGCACTTTGTATTGACCAGCGTCCTCGACTGTTCCTTTCCCTATTTGCTGGCTCTAGCTCGATGAAGCAGCGTAAGCTCTTATCCGGTTCTCTGCTAGCTCTCTAACCTTACACGAGTGCTTTTCATCATTCCCGTTTTTCGTAGTGCTCATCCCGATGCCGGCAACTTGCATGCTACAGGTGGCACTACAGGAATCGCGACAGCCCTACCTCTCAACCAGGCTCGACATTCTGGGAAAGATGCTGCTGACCCCAGCCCCGAAGAAATCCAGAAGCTGGTAAAGCTTCCTGGGCAAGCTGAGGGGACAATGGGCGCGTACGAAGGTGAGAGTCCCCTTGCATTTGAGTCCTGTAGCAATCGTTCTGACAAGATCTCTGATCCTCTACCTCTTCATGTATTGCTCCAGTCAACTCTTATCGGCCGCCTGCTTGGATCTCATCAGAAGAAGCACCTACTCAGTCACCCATCCAGCCACCCGCACCACCTCATGCCCGCTCAGTCTCAGTCATGGAACCACACTTGCAGATGATGCTTGGCCCAATACTTGCGTATCATACTGTGACAGATTCTGAGAAGGGTAAAGTCTGGAATGGAGCAGCGATGGTTGTTTGCTGTGACGACGGCAGTGATTATGAGGTGAGCTGAACATCCTTTGTTATGTTTTTATGCTCAATCCCGAACCCGAACACCCTTCGAATACTTTCCAATTTCAACCTTAGTCTCTTCCTATCTTGACTCTTTCATACACAAACCCCGGATCTCTTTCTGGTACCGACTCTTCTCCGTCTACACCACAAACACAAACCATTACAGCGACCAAAATCTATACCTATCATTCACCAACGGGACCACAATCCTTCTTTAGATTTCCAATCAGTATTCTTCTCCCAGTGGGAACTACATCGATGGAAGTCTTCCATTACCTCAACAAGCCATCTGTTGCTAGTGATACGGAATCGCAAGGGGGCGCTACGGGGTTGAGTTTCTGGGTTCCAGGAAGTGAAGAGAACTTGAGATGGGCGGCTCACAGCTGTAATGGGTTCAGCAGTGGTGTGGACGAGAGCGCAGTGAGCGACCACTTTAAATATCTATTTCGAATGCTTTCTAACTTTTGCCCCCTGATGTTAGTTCTTCGACAAGGACAAGTTTGACAACGGCTATGACCCACTTTGGACTAATGTGCTTCAAGAGCACGAGAGAAAACCATTCCACTGCTTAGTCGGTGGTGGTGACCAAGTGAGAGCTGCTCGTGGAATCAAGCTAAAACTGTTCTGACTGACATTGTTCTCGAACCGTATTTTGCCACCGTACAATAGGTCTACTGTGATGGCCTGTCTCGAGAGCCAGAGATGCAGCCATGGGTCAATAGCTCAAACGATCAGAATAGAAAGCTGAAGTTCCCACTCACTGACGATATGTCATTTGCCATCGATCGAGTGAGGCCTCTGTTCTTCATCATGTACACTCAGTCTGGTTAATCATTTCCTCGCTGTTGCATGATGATATAAAGTACTACTTCAACCGCTACATTCAAGTCTTCCGTATGGGCGCGTTTGGAGAGGCGATCGGAAGAATTCCAATGGTGCGTCATCTCACGTCGAAGGCTCTCCCTCATATTTTTTTTTTTTGAATAACACTGTTCTGGCCCAAAACAGGTCAATATGCTGGACGATCATGATCTCATTGATGGGTTTGGAAGCTACCCTGATGATCTGCAGAGCAGCCCTGTTTTCAAAACGTGAGCTGTCGTTCACCTGCTTCGTCATTTCTAAGTGTATCTATTTCTCAAGTCATTTCTTCTTCGTCCTGAAATAGTATCGGTTCGAGAGGTTATTTCTGGTATCTTCTTTTCCAACTCTTCACCGTGGGCAAGTTCTCTTAGCCTCCTCTCTCTCTTCCTTACTCTCGTCTGATGAATGTCACTCCAACTTTTCAGATGAGCTCGATGGTACCTCAATCATCAACCCTCATCCCATGAGCTCCATGATCATAGGAGGTGATGGGCCTTGGATTCCTTTCCCATCGCACAGTCTTCTTGTCTACCTTGGGCCAAAGGTTACGATGTTGCTTCTGGATGGAAGGTCAGCTAAACTACCGCTCTTCTCTCCGGTGGTTGTCACTAATGTAATCTGCTGTATGTCAGAGCTGAGCGGAAAAAGGATCAAGTCGTCTCCAAACAGACATACGACATCATTTTTACCAAACTCAAAGCTCTCCCTCAAGCAGTCGAGCAGCTCGTTGTCCAGCTTGGTATCCCCATCGCGTATCCTCGGATGAACTTTGTCGAAGCCGCTTTGGAGAGCAAGATGAATCCCCTGACTGTACTCTCCAAACATGGAATGATGCCAGGATTTATCAACAAGTTTAACGAGGAGGCGGAGCTATTGGATGACTTGAATGGTGAGATCTGTTTCGTTTTTCTCTTTTCCTGGTATCATTGCTCATTGTAACACTTTGTTGAACTAATTGCAGATCACTGGTAAGCTTTCCTCCGAGCGACTCTTCTCTCACTCGTCCTTTCCCGAGCTCACTGTGTTGCCCCGTTGTTTCCAGGACTGCCACTCACCATAAAGCAGAGCGAAACTGGCTCGTAGAAGAATGTCAGAAATTGGCCGTTGAGAAGAAATTGAGAATCTCATTCCTCTCTGGGTGAGTAGTCACTTCACTTTTGTTAACGAGATGGCCTTCTTGGCTGATAGCTTTGATGTGCTGAAGTGATGTCCATGCGGGTGCTGTTGGATGCTTCTATACCAAGCCGAGTAGACATGACCGTGTGGATCCTGCTCTTGATTCCAAGTACATGTTGAACGTGAGTGTTCTTTGCCTCTCTCGTCCTCATTTCAATACTGATACGCACTCTGTCATGTGCCTCACTGCCAGATCATCACAAGGTCAGTTTCTCCGAAGATAAGTTCTTCTTTTATTGATAACTTCCTTTCTTTGTGTCCTCTCAACATGCAGTGCGATCGTCAACACACCACCACCAGCAGCTGTTGGAACACTCGTTTCCACCCTCGGTGCGCGTCGTCATAAGACACTGCACCACATCGACACAGATGAGGAGATGATTGCTCTTTTCAAAGAAGGTCCTGATGGATCAGCAAGGAAGATGGACACTATCATGCTGTCGAGAAGTAGGTGCATCTCATGTACCTCTCAGCTTGATGCGTATGCTGAAGTGAAGCGCATTCCCTTTTCATAGACTGGACACAGGTCGATTACGATACTGTTAGTGGAGACCTCCAATATCAGCTCATGGTTGAGATTATTCAAGGTGGTGGTGATACCAAAGCGTACCCTATCACATCCCCTGCTCCTCGTTGGGCTTGAGTGCCCATGGCTTTTTGTAGCTTTTCGTTTTCTAATAGCTGGCTCATTCTGTATCGCAACAGTGGTTTTATAGCAAAAAGCATGTATCTCTTTTTATAAATTACTCTTCGTGGATTGCTAGATTTGTTGCTGCCAACAAATAGCGACAAGAAACGAAGTTGCCAAAAGAGCAGTGGTTATTTTTTGTCTCCTTTATTCAGTCTATATAGAGGTAGAAAGGAGGCACTAAGAACTTTGAGTCTTGCATCCCAACTACTGGACTTTCGAAAGTTGAATCAGGAGGCGGTGCCGCCGCCCGCTTATAAAAAGTGGGACGCCGGTCGTTTGACCATTGTTCTCGCTTGACCACCAACTTCCAATATTCTAAGAGTACATAGAAATGTCTGACAGCAACACAATCCAGCTATATGCCCCCAAGCACGCTATCAAAAAGGTGACTGTGTTTCAGGATCGTGCAGAGGTAGTGAGGGAATTCTCGGTTGAGTTGAACGCCAAGGGACTCTCGACTGTTGCGATCCTCAACCTGCCTGATTGCATAGACGAGGATTCTATAAGGGTGGATGGATCAGGTTCAGCAACAATCGGTCTGTCTCTCGTTTTATGGTATTTATCCTCTGGCATCGCACCTTTCCTCACTACACTTTTCTGCAGTTGATGTGAGCGTCATACAACCTATCCAGAACCCCAAACCAACTTCAGAAGAACATTTGGAGGTTATTTCTAAATTGGACAAGGCTGAAGCTACATTCAGAGCGTATCATGCTTGCAACCAGCTGCTGAACTCCTACGTGACTGCGGTTGCGCCAGAGTACACCCCACCAGCGGAATTGGCGAAGGTATTTGACATCAGACTCAAGGAGGGATTGAGGCTTGAGACCTCCATTAGAGAAACAAATGAAGAAGTGTTGTCGCTGCAAAAAAAACTCCAGGAGTTGCAGGAGAAGGAGAGCGGTGGTGAGTACGAAGGACGATCTCACGGCGTCAGAGTTGGAATCAGCGTGGATGAAGAAATCAGAGACGAGGAAGGGGAAACTTCACCAGTCACCATCATACTAACCTACAGTAAGTGAAATTCCCCCCTATTCTATTGACCAGCGCCAAGAGTAAATTCTCGAGGTATACTCAACCTTTTACTTCGTGCTCCCATCAAAGACGTCTACAATGCCTCATGGACTGCTCTGTATAATCTGGCTGTCTCAACCGCAACGAATCCCTCCTCCTCCGCTAGCAGCAGTAACGACAAGTCACTGAAGCACGGCATCGCCTCGCTCGTCCTGACATATCTTTCGACCATCAAGAACTCTACCTACGAAAACTGGGACAACGTCTCTTTGGTCCTCTCGACCGCCTCCCCTCAGTCTGGTAGCACAATCTTCGATTGGTCTGGGGTTAAATTAGGAGTTTGGGAACCTCGTCCCCGCACACTTTCCTACGGGGCGTCCTATTCCGGAGGCGGGGCTTTGGACGATTCCTTCTCCTCGAGTTACGGCGCTGCTCCACCATTACCACCGGCAGCTGCACCAGCTATGCGAGCAATGCCACAGATGGCCAAGAAGCGCTTGGCTATCCAGCAGACAACCGTGTCTGCACCAGGAGGCGACAGCGGTGCGGCTGCTGTCAACTTCAAGATTGAGGGCAAAAGCACCGTCAAGTCTTCTACTAACAAAGATATCAGGACGAGCAGCCAGAAGGTCTGTGTCGGAGTGCTGGATAATCTTCAATGTAAGATGGAATGGATCGTGCTTCCTTTTGCTGGTGAGAAGGCGTTCATCCAAGCGGAGATCACTAACACATCAGTCATGCGTGAGCTTTATTGTTTTATTTGGCTTTTAGATTTCCAAGGTCTTCATAAAGCTGGAGCTTATTCGTTTATGTAAACCTTGCAGCGTTCCTTGCGGGACCGACCTCGATATTCTTAGACGGCTCATTCATTGCGAAATCGACCATCACCTCCGTCTCGCCGGGTGAGAAGTTCACTTGCTCTCTCGGTGCTGACCCATCTGTAAAAGTGACCTATCCACCCCCATCCAAACACACGAAACCTACGCCTTCTACTTCGACTGGCATCTTCGCTGGTCTTGGTGGAGGTTCGAGCCAGACGAAGACCAACACGACGACGCACCATCAGAAAATTATCATCAAAAACACTAAGATGATTCCTATTCAGCTCAAGGTGCTCGAGCGCGTTCCTGTCAGCGAAGACTCTAGGCTTGTTGTCACGCTTAAGCATCCCGTCGAGCTTGCTACAACCACGACAGACGGTATACATAAGACACCCTCCGCCTTGGCTGCGATTTCGCTTAAAAAGCCTGGTGATGGATGGAGATGGGGCGACTATTCTTCGGATGAACATGATAATGTTTCTGTAGAGGATCAGAAGAAAGACGGAAAGATATGCTGGAAGGGTTTTGTCAAGCCGTCTTCTGAGTGGAATGAAACTCTTGTTTGGGACGTTGTCCTTCCAGTCAATTCCATTATCGACACTCGCTGAATTCAGGGTCTGAACAATGTAGTTCTTGGAGGATTCTACTATGTGGTCTATCGTTCATAGGGCAATGCGCGCGATACATGTAGATTTTGGTTGTTATACTTCACCAATATATACTTGCTAGAGCAGTGTTGTTTCAGCTGAGCCAACATTCAAGACATGGAAGAGCATATTAAAATAATAGTGTGCTCTCACAATTCATTCCCCTTCCTCGTCGTCGTCCCCCTTCCCTGCCTTCCTGTTGGTATATGCCGTAAGCTGTTGATACTCTGCAGGTATATAAAAAGTCAACAATGTGGAACTTGATGCGAAATTCACAGGTTAGACAGAAATAAAGAACTGACCTCGATTGGTTTTCCCCTCATCGGTCTCGCCCTTATCTTTTCCTCTCCAACTCCGCCCGGTACCCTCATCGTCCTCGTCCTCGTCATAGTCATCCACTTGTTTACTCAATCCTTGATTCGCCCTCCACGCCGCCTTCTTGGCCTTCTTCTCCGCCGCATCAGCGCGCGCCTTGTCGGCCGCTAGCAAGGCTGACGCAGAGAGCAACTTGGAAGAGGCGAAGCCGACGAGTCGTGTCGTCGTTGGTGGTGAAGGCGAACGAGATGATTCTCTGTACGCCGTAGACGAAGCCGCTGCTGGCAGCTGACTCAAGGTCGTAGGGATCGGCGAAGGCGACTTGTCGTTGAACCAGTTGGCTCTCTTAACCTCTGCTGCCTTAGTATCCGTTTCAGAATCAGAATCAAGGTCTGGAGCTTCGTAATCTCCGACGCCGGCAAATATGTCGTCGTCGTCCGAGGCAGAGTCATACATTGTGGGATTGGACGGCCGTGATGGTGAAATGGAAGACGGAGTAGGTTGTGGTAAAGTTTTTGATATTGGAGATGCTCGTTCACATTTTGACTCAATTTCATTGGTCATTGCGGTTGACGTTGGTTGGGGCGGCTGAGGCTGGACTTCAACAGGTGCTGGTAATGCAGCTTCTACTGCCACACCCTCCTCCTTCGTGGCTGCCACTGGGTCCTCTTCCACCTTGATCTTCTTCCTCCTCTCCTCTCCATCAACCTCAGTAACACCTCTTTCATCGACCCTTTTCTTTTTCTTCTTCTTCTTCTTTGGCTCCTCTGCTGCCCACCCAATTGGTTTAAACTTTGTATTCAGTTTTTCTTTGGGCTGCAGGTCTACCGTCTGAGAGGAGGCTAGTCCAGAGAGTTTGAGCTTCTTGGCTCTTATTTTGGCCATGAGGTCATCTCCACTCGACTTCGTAGCCGTATGCATTGGTTGGGAGGAGGAAGTAGATGCAAAGTGGGCCTCGAGCTTGAGATCGGCTTCGGCAGCCGCCTGAGCGTCGAGCTCCTCTTTGTTACGGGCTAATAGGGCAAAGTCAAGACCTAGAATAGAGCGGAGATGGATCGATCAATAAGGATGGATGACCGACGTGGGGAAAGATGAGTGAGAACACGAACCTTTGACCAGCACGCTGTGTTTGGCGTCTCCTCCCAAGTACGCTCGCTGTGACTCGAGCTGACAACAAGTCACAGCATAGAAGGAAAAGGTATCAGTAACGCATTCCCACCAAATAAAAGAAGAAAGATTAGAAGTCAAAGGCTCTACCACTCACATCCATCCCGCCTTGCTCCTCGTCCTGCCTTGCCTTCGCCTCAAACTCCTCATTCAGCCTGACGACTTCAGCGAATTCGTCCTCCTCTTTACCAAGCCTCCTATCTCTTGCCCTGTCCTTATATTTACCTTCCTTGAAATTGGACTTGGGTTTGTGCTGGTTCTGCTTCTTCTCCTTCGGTGGTGCGAGAGGATCGCTAATATGTAGACGGGGTTGTGAGCACATAAGCGAAGACAAAATAGAAAAAGAAGACAACTTACTGTTTGTAATAGGCTGGTTTGTCATGTTGTCTCTTTGAGGCCCCCCCACCGAGAACAGCAGCCGCACTGGACGAAGAGGGTCTGGGTGCAGAGAGCAGCTGCTTGAAAGCGTTCTGGACACAGATATACATATACAATACGTCAGTATCAGAAGGATGATCAAGGTTCGCATTGAATTAATCTCACTTGGTCCATTGCAAAGGTAAATGTTGGCTGTGGCTGTCGAGCGAAACAAGAGGGCGGGCGAGGCTACTCGAACCTCCATCAGCCTCAAGTCAAATTTTGTTGACTGCTGCAGCAAAGATGGCTTTACCTACTGGGAAGACGCTGATGATTGACAATTACGACTCCTTCACCCACAATCTCTACCAATTCTTGGGAAATCTCGGTGCAGACGTCCAGGTTGTACGAAACGACCAAATTACTATCCCAGAGATCGACGTTAGTCATATTCTTATTACATCTCTTTTCTTATTGGGATCTTCCTGCTCTCACTATCTTGCTGACTCTGGGTTTGTTTTCCCCCTCCTGTCTCCTTTATTTTCTCTCGTAGACGCTGTTCCAATCGGGCCTCATTCGAAACATTGTCATCTCGCCAGGGCCAGGACACCCTTCAACAGACTCTGGAATTTCAAGAGATGTGATAAGGTGGGGACTCGGCAAAGTGAGTTCACTTTGCTTCTTCCTCTTTTTCTGTCTTGACGAACGAATGACTCGGAATATTGGAGGAAAAAGTTCTGGTTGTGACTCACTTTTTTTTCCTTTGTTCTTGTGTCAGCTGCCTATACTGGGTGTATGTATGGGACTGCAATGTCTAGTTCATGAGCTTGGAGGAGAGGTTAGTCCCTGCTCACCCCGTCCGCTTTGTGGTGTCTACGGAGAATCACTTCACTCGACGCCACCTCCTTTCTTTGACACCTCAACTTCAAAACCACTTATCGCTTTTGTCTTTCTCTCCTTTTTCAGATTTCATACGCTGGTGAAATTCTTCACGGGAAAACCTCTCTAGTCAAGCACGACGCCCGAGGTCTCTTTCACTCTCTCCCACAGAATATCAAATGTACACGATATCACTCGTTGGCCGCGTCCATCCTGACCCTTCCCGCCGATCTTCAAGTGACAAGTACGACAGTAGAGGCGGAGGGTGATAAGGGCGGCGTGGTTATGGGTGTCAGACACAGGAAATATGCTGTCGAGGCAGTTCAGTACCATCCAGAGTCTGGTAAGTCTGAATGATCCAACTATCAATCGAACATTGACTTTGTACTTTTGCTGTAATATAAACTCACGATATTTGTTCTTTCTCTCTCCTCACACACAGTTCTGAGTGAACACGGCATGGAACTGATGGGCAACTTCCTCAAGCTGAAAGGTGCGACGTGGGACGACAATCGTGAGTTTGGTGTTGGCCAAGAGACGATCCCAACTGCTATCCCATCCGCGCCAACATCAGCCGCAGGTCCTCTCGTCGCCAATGGCACCCATTCTTCCTCTTCCTCTACCACCACCCCCAGCGACCGTCAGTCTAATAAATCAATCACCACAATCCTGACGCAGATTTACGCTCAGCGCCTGTCGGACGTCCAGCTCATCTCCTCCCACCCATCCTCTACTCCAGCCCAGCTCCAAACGAACCTCTCTTTACACCTGAGCCCACCTCTCATCCCGCTCATTCCGCGAATCACCACTTCCTCGCCGTCGATCCCTGCCGTCTTCGCCGAAGTCAAGCGCGCGTCACCCTCCAAAGGATCCATCGCACCAGACACCAATGCTGCCACGCAGGCGCTCACATACGCGCACGCAGGGGCATCCGTCATCTCGGTCCTGACAGAGCCCAAGTGGTTCAAAGGCTCCCTACAGGACATGCTCTCAGTCCGACTTGCGCTCGGCCAGCTCCCCAATCGCCCCGCCGTACTGAGAAAGGATTTTATTCTAGACAAATATCAGATTGATGAGGCGCGCTTGTACGGAGCTGACACGGTCCTGCTGATCGTCGCGATGCTTGATCCTGTGTTGCTTCAGGAGCTGTACGACCATTCTGTGTCGCTCGGCATGGAACCCCTCGTGGAAGTCAACAATCCGGAAGAGCTTAAACTCGCGCTCAGTGTAGGGGCTAAGGTGATTGGTGTCAACAACCGGAACCTACATGACTTCGAGGTCGACATGGGCACGACGTCGAGGGTCGCCGATGCACTCAAAGAAGGTGCTGCTAGTGGTGGCCATCAGCAACAACAGCCTTTGATCATTGCTCTTAGCGGTATCACCGGCAGGGAGAGCGTCGAGGGTTACCTGAAAGAGGGTGTCAGGGGCTTATTGGTAGGTGAATATCTCATGAGGGCGTCGGATCCAAAAGCCTTCATCCGGGAACTCCTCGCTCTCCCACCACCAGAACCATCAACAGGTACGACGGAGAAGAAGCCGCTCGTCAAGATCTGTGGGGTCCAGTCGAGGGGCGACGCACAGGTCGCGCTCGATGCTGGCGCTGACTTTGTCGGCATCATTCTCGTTGAAGGCTCCAAGCGATGCGTGACTATCGAAAACGGTCTGAAAATCTCAGAAGCAGTTCATGAAGCTGCCAAGAAGGTCGTCAAATCCTCCCTCTTGTCTTCGTCAGTTCCATCTGCATCAGCAGAAGACCAAACACCTTCCTGGTTCGAGTTTTCTACTACCCTCTCCATCACTGCCGACGGAACCACCATCCCGCGACTTGTCGGTGTCTTCCAGAACCAACCTCTGGCATACATTCTCCACATGGTGCAGACGCTCACCCTCGATGTTGTTCAGCTGCACGGCTCCGAGCCCGCCGAATGGTCACACTTCATTCCCGTACCCGTCATCAAAGTGTTCCACGTGTCTCCGACAGACAAGTCCATTCCAACAGAAATCACTAGGCCCGGGTTAAATAACTATGTCCTGCTCGACGCGGCATCAGCGAGTGGTGGTGCCGCTGGGGGTACTGGCGAGTCCTTCGACTGGACCGTCACTTCCAACGCCGGTGTCCCCTTTCTGCTTGCTGGTGGACTTAACCCTGAAAATGTGCGTGAGGCCGTCAGTGTGGTCAAGCCTTGGGCGGTCGACGTCAGCAGCGGTGTTGAGTATGCGAAAGACACTGGGAAGACCGGTAAGGACCCCATCAAGGTGAAGGAGTTCATCCAGAAGGCAAAAGCGTAGCCGAAGAAAAACTTTGATGGGCAGCGTATATTGGTTGTCTACAAAACCAAGCATCAGTAGTTGACAGCGGATGGCGATGAATTCACCTTCTCTGCTCGATGCACCTTGCGAAAGAACACAGAAGAAGCTCCAAGATTTTTTTTCCCTGTATGCTTTTATAGAAACGAATAGACAAAGTTAGTAATAAGAGACGAAAAAAACAAGACACAGCTCGGCGGACAAGTTATAGAAACTTTACCGTGTGGCGGCCGGCATTGAAGCAGACGTCGAGCTCAGGCAGAGGGCAGCCCTCGCACGGTCGACGACTTCGGCTTAGAGATTTCCCATCCCAAACTTCGACTTGCTTCACACAGAAACCAACAGCTTATTAAATGGCGAGTCTGAAGATTGCTTCCCTTCTCATCAAGAGTGAGTGGTCCTCTCGTCCCTGCTCGTCAAACTGCTCGCTCACTGTTCCAAACCTCTGTCTCGTCGACGCAGCTGTCTCGAAGCCGATAGCAAACAAGCTCAAACAGCAAGCTCAGGAGCATCCTACCTTCAGGTCGCTCTGCATCTGGATCGCACAGGGTGAGTGCGAGACCTGGCTGGGACTGATTCCAGCGGTGTTTGAAGTGATGCTGGCCAGTGCCGACCTGAATATTGACCAGTTTTATAATTGATTTCCCATGGTGCAATTCGCTGCTTCGTTGCCTAATATTACTTTCTCAAGCTGGTCACAGGAGCGAAGTCAGGATGAGACTCGGACTGCTGAATGAAAGCCCGACAAAAATCAAGCGTGAGTGCTTGTCGTTTTACTCAAATTCCCCTTCTAAACTGAAGTTGCTCTGGTGAATCCGTTCTTCTTAAATAGCTCTCAATGAAGCAAAGTTAGCTTCGAAACTGTCCTCTTCAGAGTTTCCATGCACGTACTGACCCTCTCCCATCTAATGCGCCGTCCTCAACACTTAGAGCTATCCAATCAGGAGCCAACACAATCGCAGAGACCTTTCTCTTCTGTGTTGCAGCCGGTCTCATTCTAGGCGAATCCTACCGCTCCAGCAGGTCAGCATCGAACCGCAAAGCAGATGTCGACGATAAGCTCGAGTCGCTACGAACCGACTTTCAGGAGATGAAGGCATACATTGAGGTACTTCATGCACGACTAGATCAGAATCGAGAGACGGAGGAGAGGAGAAGCGAGGTCATCGAAGGTGTACTCGAGCGACTGCTGAAGAGCAGTATGAAGGCTGGGTGGAATGGGCTCGGAGGGGACAACACGGAAAATGGTCAAAACTCGATAATGGACTATGTCAAGCTCCAGAGCGAGCAGGATAGAAGGAGGAGCTCGTGGTCGAGGTCAGGGGTAGCCATTGATGATGCGCCTACGACAACAGAAGAGGAGGGGTTGATGGTGCTGACACAGGAAAATACAGCGCTGGAGCCGTTTCTAGATGGACAGTCACATGTTGATAGCTATGTTGAAGCTCAGGAGGTTGTTAGGTGATGATTAGTACACACCCGATAAAGTTGTAGGTTCTTCAAATTGAAGGGGTTGCAAGCATAGTGTTCAACAAATCATTTAAAGCGTCTCAATCTAGGAACTACAGCGAAAAAATACAGAAAAAAAAAACATACAATCAAATGATCGTCACGTAAAACATATATAGTATGTGCACCAAGAAAATGGGCCAGAGTGCAAGAAGATCGGAACAGAAGAAAGAGGAGCTAAAAGCTGAGAAAACACGTAGTTGGTCCACAACAAACAGTCAGCCTACCAATCTGGTGCCAGCTGACTGGGATCGAGAGCTTTCCAGAAGCCGACTGGGACCTTGTCGAGGCTCAGAGCCTGGTACCACTGTAGAACAGCATCAAAAGTCTCAAGTTAGCGAAGCTGCCGCGACAACCATGAGGAAACAGTCCGAAGGTGATGGCGTTTTAAGTAAACAGACACATACACTCTTTTCATCGAACTTCTATCAAGCCCCCCAACACCAACTGCAATAATTCTAGCAAATCGAACAACCACACACCTGATCGAACCACGATTTGCTCTCGAGTGTACCGGCGAGATTGAGACCCTTTCCCGTCCTCCGTCGGACAGTCAGTGTGTAAGTCCGTGAAGCGTTGGGAGAAGGAGATGGTTTGAGAGATGGTGAGGTAGTTGAGATGGGTTCCGACTTGGATCCTACTGCGGGCAAATCGTTGGACATCATCGTACCGTTAATCCCGGCTGGATCTGATGGGAGTGAAGATTTCGGATATGATGAAGATGCTGGTGTCATTGGTGAGAGGGCAGAGGAGTAATACCACCTCAGGACTTGGCCATCTAATTCAGTTCGTCCGCCGGTAACTTTGATGTCGACGTCAAGCTCGAGACCGTCGATTGTAGGTGCTGATACTGATGAGGGAACATAGAGAGAAGAAGTGTTGAGTGACTTAGTGAGGACCTTTGAGCCAACACCGATCGAGTTTTTGTTGATTGTGGAAGAGGGTGATACGTCCCGACTATTGTCTCCAGATGCGACAGAAGTGGATGAACCTGATTCAGCAAGAATATCTGGACCCACACTATTTGAAGGGTTGAAATCGATATGATTCTTCGACGACGAAGATGATGTAGGTTCAGAAGATTGCGTGGAGGATGATTTATTGTTCAGGCATCGATAATGAACCCAAGGGAGGTAAACCTCCGTGAAAGCGTCAGGACCAGCAGAGAACAACTCATCGTCGTTAACTTCAATGCACAGCGTGAAGAGACTAGACTTGATATCGAAATCGATTCGCAGGGGTCTGCCGACTGTCGCGACAGGGTAAGGTCGACAGAAAGCGCCAAGCGCACGAGAACCGTCCACGAGAATTTCGCTGGTGATTTCTGGGATGGCATTTGGACGACGAAGAGCTATACATGAATTGGATGATGAGAGAGTGGACGAGCTAGGGACTGCCAAGTTGGATGTGCGGGATTCTTTAGGGTATGGCATTTTATTGAAGGAAGGTGCATGTTGGTTCACGGAAGTGGACGATTGGTAACCAATGACGTCACGTTCGGTATCTCCTCCTTGATCGTCTCGGCGTTGTCGGGATTTGACGGTGTCGTCTTCAGACCAAAGAGAGAGATCTTCGAGGTTCCAGTTGTCGCCCCATTCGTGTGAGCTGCAAAGGATAAATCAATTATTATAAAAACATAATCGAAGGGAAATTAAGAAATGGTCTAAACTTACTTGTCGACGCAGTAGTTCCATATGGTGTAGTTGAGGACATTCTCGCCGTCACAAGCGTTGAGACTAGCGTCGAGCGCCTTCATCTGTGAGGAGTAATCACCCTCTCCCTTCCCGCCATCGACGTACCCATATGCTTTTTTCCCGTCCATATCGTACGGGATACCAATCTCGCCAATCAGGCTTGGGTAATTACCGAGCACAGCCGTGTCCGACTTAAGGACGCCCAGCTGCTGCTGCAGACATTTTCGGATTGCCGGCTCGCCGATTCGTACACCTTGGAGTACGGAAGAGTATTTACCTCGGAGGATACCCAGGGCGTCAGCATTGAACCAGTTCCAGTGTCGAGTGCTGGAAGGTCGATAAGATAGCAAGGCATCAAATCAGGTGTGAACCGCAGCCCATTTCAAAACACGATGTGCAAGAAATGTTGACTCACATTAACGTCAAGCCATCGTAGTAGTGTTGCGAGACACAGACCCTCCCGCAAAGCACTTCTTCGTCGAGCTCAGGTAGTGGATGGAAGACAGGCCCATTAATGAAAAGGATCGCCTCTGGGTGTTGTTGGCGAACCATCTTCGCCCAGCCGTAAAAGTGAGGTCGCCAGTACCTGGATATGAATATAACATTTTCATACTCATCAGGGGCTGCAATAATTAATCGTAAGTTTTTGTCAGCTACCCCTGGGACATATGAAAAATGAGTTGAGTTTAGAAAAGCGTACATTCTGATTTGGCGACTCTGCTGAAATAGTCCGGGACGAGAAGCTGATTTAATGATGGTTCCCAAACACCGTGCTGAGCCCAAACTGATGATTAATACAAACCGACAAATGCATCAGAACAAGAGGTGATATAGGCTCCGACAAATAAAAACGACTCACTGCAGGTGCCAACTTTCCATCCTTTATCCCTCTTCCAACCCCACTTTTCACTCTCACCGTCAACTTCCCCAAGATCCTCCTCCGTTGCCCACACCTTAACACCCCTGGGGTCGACCACAACCGTTCCATCCCTCTGCGGGCCCATACTGCCAAAGCTCCAATTCTCAACCTCGACCGCGCGGCCCATGCCAAGGAGCATACCATCGAAACTCGTTGGCGTCGGACCTTTCTTCATCGCCTGGCTCTTCGGGAATTGGCCCAGGTCTTCGATTCCAATGTAGCCTTCACCTGGCTCGTTCATCGAGTCCCAGCCCAGCACACACACATCCTCCAGATTCCCCGCAGCGTGGATTCGTTCAGCGAGGTGCGAGAACGCAGATATATAATGCGATTGAAGATAGTCTTGAACATTGACGCCGTCGACGATACAGAGCGGTGCAAAGTCGCGCCCAGCGTAAAACAGGGTGAACATTGTCTGGATTAACAGGCGGGAGTAGTTGGTTGACCAGATCATCGCCGGCAGCGCTGCTGGATTCGGACTTGACGCTGAAGGGTACTCAGAGTGGACGACGGCAGAGAGGGTGGATGTGATTGCGAAAGGGGAGAAGCCTGCAAGGGGGAGGGTCCAATAAGGTGCTCCTGAGCCCCCAGAGAAGCGTGACCAAACATCTTGATGTGGATCCATGTACACCTGTTGTAATGGTTGGGTCATGTTCAGACAAAGAACAAACATGAGTAAGCATCGACGACGGAAGGGGAGCCGACGGTACCGAGAGCAGCCTGCAACCAAAAGCACAGCGTTCCTTGACACTGGCAAGGCCACTACCTAGCTTTTAACAACAGGTCGCATCTCTTTCCCTTCGTTTCTTAGCCTGGCCTTCGTGGAAACATCATGGAGAGGGCAGGGCGGCGCCATTGGCGTTCTTGAGCCCAGGAAAGGCCCCCACCCGTGTGATAGAATCGTCCCCTTTCAAACCATTCCACCACTCCTTTTTCTTTCTCAAACTCCTCCAGAAATAACAACGAAAGTGGAAATGGGGAAATAGCGGATCAGAAAATAATGTTGCTTACGTAGAAACCGTGGGCTTTACAGCGACGAAGAACCTCGATAGTATAGTCCATGAACTCGAAGTCGTACTTGCCACTAATAAGAAAGCCAATAAATAGAACAAGAGTTAGTGATAACGGCAGCAAGCGATACGGGCTACCGAGAAGTGTCAACTCACGGTCCCTCCCGCTCCAAGCTCTCCCAAGTTACGACATATCTCAAGCAGTTGAACCCCCACCCTCGCAGCCTCGCCAAGTGGACCTCTGCTGAACCATCTTCAAGGTTCAGTGGTGTTCCGATGAAGGAATTTCCCCCGTTCTTTGCGTCTTCCCAGAAGTCTGTGTGGTCCTGCGACGGGTGGTTGGGCGGTGCTTTGGACGAGCCAGAGAGGTTGACCCCTCGCAATAAAACGGATCTACCTTTGACATCTGTTGGATATGACAGGATATATATAAGTACCGATGAGAGAGAAACTGTGAGTGATAACCGTTCACACACCTTGGAAGAAGAGGGAGTTTGCGTGGATGAAGTGGGCGGGCACTTCGTCGCCAGTGACGGGGGAGGTTGGAGGGACCGCCATTGGCCCTGATACTGCTGTTAGGTCCTTCTCTATTCGATTGGGTGATTTCGCAGTGCCAGAGTGTAATGCAACTCAACCGTCGTCGTCGTTGTCGTCGAAAGGAGAAGAGGGGGAGCAACTGGCGACCGAGTGGTGTGACTTTGCCTCGGTGCCTTCGCCACCGAAACCCATCTGACTGTTCCTATTTCTGTCTTGACCTGAGCGAAAGAGAACGCAGAGAAATCCACATATCCCTAGAGCAAGGAAGGATAATTGACAAGTAAAACATCATACGTCTGCGAAATTGTCGCTTTGGTACTGCACCTTCGACGAATCCGAGCATCCAAGCGTAATGTTTCGAATATAAATGAAGTAGCAAGCGAATTTACTGGCTGTGAGTAGGTTGCTCCAATGCCTACCCACACCCAACCTCGTCGCAAACACTGGATTGCAGTATGTAGATTAGACGCGCCCAACGAGTAGACGCGTTCACTGTAAGATCGAAATCTAACCACAGCCTACCTTTACCATTTACACTTGCACTTTTCTGTTCTCTGTATAAATCTTGATCTTCACAAAGCTGTTGCAAAAGTGAACCTTGCAACGTGTGCTCGCCTATCCCCCGATTTGGCTGCAACTGTCCTCCCAACTGTCAAAGCCTCGAAAGGTGACCTAGGTAGTCTTCGAATCTCAAACCAGATACTTTCTGATCAGGTCAGATCCTCAGTGCACTTTTTCGTAAGTCCAGATCCTCCCTGCGTGCACCAATGTGTGCTGAGGTCTCCCGACTGTTCTGCAAGCGTCAGGGGAGACACAGGTGTCCATAGAATTCAGATCAACACCGCTACCTTCAAGGTCTTCTGCTCTTCTACCTGATCAAGTAATAGGTCGGTCCTTGCTTTCCAACAGGCTTTGCTCTAAAATCTAGCTGAAATTCCTCTCAATCCAAAAGGCGGAGGTGATACTCAGTACGTCGTCAAGCCGAAGCTCATTTTCTTCCTCCAGGAACATCGTCATTATATCAGGATCCTCTAAATACTGGTCAGTCTTTCGGATAAACTGTTATTTGGCTTGCTAGAAATGCTTCTGACCTGTCACGAAACGCTCCCAAATTCCGTCCTCTAAAATTCCCGACTCAAGACCTATACCAGCCCTGCCCCTTTGCGACAACAAGTTAGTATTCTTAGAGAGCTCCAAACTCACATGGTTTGGTGGTATTCATTCTTCGTTGGTCTTCTTAGTCGCAGGTCTGATCGCTCCCCGCCCTAGCCAGACGTCTTCCTTGAACCCACAAACAGCTCCAAAATGAGTGCTAAGGTCGAATTCTTCAACAAACCCCTCTCCTCATCATCTACCACCAAAGTTGTCACCACCACATCAACTGTGGTCAAGAAGAGAAACACACCAACCCCGCTCTACCGACCGACGCCGTCGAATGCCTCCGCCAAACGGAAAACGAGCTCCTCACGGGGTCCCTCACGTACCAGCTCACCAGCCCCTTCTTCCACTGGATCAACAACATCATCGTACAAGCGGTCAAAGACTAAGAATGGAAACTATGTTCAAGTATTTATGCCAGAGGATGAGTCAGAAGACGACAACAACAATGGAACATCAGCTTCTGCGCTGTCAAGAGTTTCAACACCTGTTATACCTCAAATAGTGGAGAGATATGTTGCAGCGGATGAAGATATTGTTCTTGAAACTCGGGTGGAAGGTTTCGTCCATAGCAACGACATCGTCCAGCCGTTGCTAGGCGGATACGAGCCTTGTGAGTGACATACTCTCATGATTTTCCTCTGTGAGAGAAAACCACTGACAAATTTGTCTCATCGCTATATAGACTTTAAACAACCGAGATATCGCATCCAGGAAGATGGTTCCTACCCCACTATTGAGCTCGAATACCCAGCAATTGGCGCACCTCGCGAGACTTTCGCCCTACTCAGCCCCAAAAAGTATGGAGAATATGACCCAATATCAGAAGTTCTCAGAATTATCCGAACTGTCATCGACTGCTGTGAGTGATGATCAACCTCAGTATCTCCTTATAAGCAATATTGACTTTTGTTTAACCCATAACAGACCTTACTCCGGACCAACAGGAAATCTTTGGTCAAGTTGGGTCTGAACGTGGACTTTTCTCTTTTCTCACAACAGAACGACCAGCCAAGGAATCTTCAGCGGCACCATCACCTGTCCCAACTGACATACTCGAAACACCTCTCCAAGCAACAGCCTCAGGAATGTTGGGCCCACCATCTCGTACCTCCTCCCCATTTCCCCCTTCCGACTCCATTCTCCGTGAGCTTGCCAAGTCAACGTCTCGCAATGTTCTGAACGGGGACCTCTTCGTACACGCCGTGACCCGGTACAACCAAGAGATCGTAAAGTTGAAGGAGAGTGGTGATATTTTGAAAAATATCAAGAACATGAAGGGTGTCAAGAACCAGTTGTGGGATCTCATTGGTGGTCAGACGTACCAGAGAATTGTTGGGCCCAGGACGGAGGAGCTGAGGGGCTACGTACCGTTCAGCAGCAATGTTTACGGAGAGGTGACTCGCAGCTGTTATTTTATGATTCCAGTTCACTATACTCTGACTAATATTCTTCCTTTATTCTCAAGCTGAATCCTAGTTTCCTGTCTGACATCGTTCACCTCACAAAGCTTGGACCTGAGTCTGTGATGTACATCCCTCGTCATTCTCCCCCCATCACCTCTGACCCCGCTCAAATAAAGATCTTTTCGTTTTTCACTTGTTTCAGGATCGACTTGGGATCAGGTGTCGGTAATTGCGCGCTGCAGATAGCGCTTCAAACCGGGTCTGAGTCCTACGGCTGTGAACAGCTACACGCTGCTGCTCATATTGCAGCTCTCCAAGTCCAAGAGGGTAAACGAAGATGGGCGATGTGGGGGCTGAACGCTGGAAACATTGAGGTGTGGGAGGATGATTTTACGACTAGTGAAGAGGTATCGAAGGCGATGAGGAGAGCTGATGTTATTGTGAGTACATTGTTCTGGAACCGTGAATGCTGTTGCCGTCAAGTATTGATCGTGATATCGCTGCTTCGAATTAGATCTGTAACAATTACGCTTTTAGTCCTCAGCTTAACAATCAACTTGCTATGCTCTTCCTTGATCTCAAAGAGGGAGCTCAGATCATCTCTTTGAAGTCCTTCGTCCCCCCGGATTTTAAGCTCAGTGCGCGTACCGTGAGTTTTCCGTCATCTCCCATTGTTTTTACTGTCGGACTTCCTAAATTTTCTTGGTGGATCGATAGTGTGGTTCCGTTCAAGCAATCCTTCAAGTTGAAGAAAAGCGCTTCGGTACAGCGGCCGTCTCATGGACTGACGAACCAGGACGATTTTACCACACCGTCATCAACCGAGAACACATTCAAAAATATTTTCAAGAATAGGAAACAGTGTCATTGGGTCTATAATGCTTTATGACCTCTCTTCTCTTCTCATGGACTAGATCACTCCTTCCAACATTTGCGCCCATGTGTTTGCCCCTCTAGGCATTTACTTTTAGCACAAATTTAATTAGTGTTTTTGTAGCTTTGTCTAAAGATCTCAAAATTATTACCCATCTTCGTGTCGTTCGCAACGTGTGCGCCTCAAAACTGAAAGTAGAACAAATCATCCTTACAACCCAGAGAAAATAGTAAAGTAACAACAACCAATCGATCTGGATTTGATGGGGACAAAAAATAACAGCTTATTTTCTATGCATTGTACCTATCGTCATCGATCGATTCCAGTGGGCAGCCACCTCGTCTCCTAACTGCAACGGCGTATATCTCAAAATTAATCAGAATACCCAGTGTATAGAGAGCTGAGAGATTGTGCAGGGTAAAAGACCATCAGTCTTATTGGTACTTTTTGTGACTCTGGTTACTAACTCGATTTTGTTAGACCAGACAGAAAGGCAGCTCGGAAGTTGCTTTGGATACCCCTTAGGCCCTTAGAATACTGTCCACCGTGTTCCTAAATTAATTTCTTTATGTGAGTAACAAATTTGTTCAGGTTTTCCATCGCAAAAGGCTGACTTTTCTCTCATCCTTCCATCAGAATCCACTCTCAACTTCAAAACCTAGAATAGATACCATTAGAGTCTCTAACAACCCTCAGTAATACAGCTTCATCATTTTTATCATTCTCATCATAGAACATCATGTCTATCAGGTTACTTTGTCAAAATACATGCTCCAAATCAGCTCATATTCTTTCGCCATCCCCCTTCACCTACGTCGCTTCACAGCAATGTCAGCAGCAGAGGAATTTCTTCAACCTACCTAATTTTACACCGCCAGGATTACCAACTGATGGAGTCAACAAATACCGTGAAGAAAAAGTCATGCCGTGAGTTCGTCGTTCTTTCGATTCGCTCTCGCCGGTAATAAGACGGCTTCAACAATTCGTCGAAGCTCTTCTGGAAGCTCACACATTTTTAAACTCACTCATCAATTAGATACTCGTCGAAGCAACTCTACCAAATGGTGGCCGACGTCCCATCCTACTCAACCTTTCTACCATTCTGCACGGCATCGACCATCATACCAGGTTACCCACGCCCGTCGCTAGAAGAACCCTTCACAACTCAAGCAGAACTTGCCGTTGGTTTCCCGCCGTTTGCGGAGAAGTACACGAGTATCGTCGTTGGGACGCCGTTTAAGTCTGTTGAGGTGAGAGATTGTTTAGCGACAGCGGTCGATGGTTTGGCTGAGGCTTTGATTTTCTTCGGGACAGGCGACAGCTCTTCAGAGCTCTCTCATCAAGCATTTAGTTACGAAATGTGAGTTAATCCGCCGTTATTTTCTCGGCTTCTTTTGTTCACAGCTTACCGCACCAACTCTCTTCACCATCAGGGACATTTGAACCGACAGCATCGACAACTTCCACTCTGGTGGCTTTGGAGCTCGAATATGCATTCGCCAACCCCTCTCACTCCATGGCGTCGGGGATGTTCTTCGGGAAGGCTAGTAAAGCAATGATCAATGCCTTTGAAGGACGTGCAGACAAGTTGTTTGGAGGATCGTTGAGAACACCGCAGTAGATACGTGGAACATACGTGAAGTGTATAGTGGGGCCACTGTAGATGAGATAGATTTACAAATTTAGGGGTCAGAATTGAGCCTAGTCGATTTTGGCATCGGAGAAGAGAGAAGATCCTGCCTGGACGGTGGCATCTTAATCAATCAGCAGTGCGAGTGACGCCGAGCCTCCCGCCGCAGGAAGACATCTAAGATATTGTTGGGATTGATCTATATTATGAAATTACAGTCCTATCGAACATGAAACAAGTGGATCATATTCTGGATGCTTGACTTCAACCAACACCCGACGAGGGCGAAGAAGAGCAGTACAGTGTCCCACTCCTTGACTCTGCTCTATTGAATACTTGAGAAATTCTTCATCAGCATTATCAGTAACATTCCTTTCGTTTGGGAGCGACCGAATCAACCTATTGCACAATACGCTCAACGGAGCTGTCACGCGGTTGCAACATTGCATCCTATGTTACATTTAGACATCAAGACTGTGTGTGGTCTCTCAGGAGATGAACAGAGGTTACGGAAACTTACTCTCAAGGTTCAGATGGGATTGGTTCGACTGGGGAATAGTTGTTACTGGACAGACGATTGGAAGTAAGGACTTTCCTCAGACAGCTAGCATTCAAGGCTGCATCGTGGTGACGCGCGGAGTGCTCCTGCTTTTTATTATAATCTTAGACTTAAAGTGGGGTTTTTTGATACCAGGTTTATTTGGTATATATCCACCATAATAGAAATGCAGAGAATCAAGAACACAAGCGCAGCAGACATTACAGCTCCTCAATCTTACTGAGGAGAACCTCCTTACCCTTCCCAAGGCCTTCCTCGACCTTCTTCTTGCCCTCCTTTCCAAAAATACCCTTCAGCACCTTCTTACTCTCCGCATCTCCCTTAAGCGCCTCAATTAGCTCTGCGACCACAAACGCTCCGTTCCCGCTCGCAAAGTCGAGCAGCAGCCCGCCCTTCGTCACGCTCAGGAACTGCTTCGAGAACTCGAATGCAAACTTCTGGTCAACGACCTCTACTGCCGGTGGTGTAGCCTTTGAGTTGAAGTGGCCTCCTGCAAAGAGGGTCTTGTAAAGTCGCGCGCAGTAAGATAGATCGATTGGGTGTGCGGTTTCGGGGTTCGGTGAAGGGGCAAATGTAGGTTTGTAAGGGCTAGTGATTGGGGTGAGCAGGGATGGAATGATTGACAATTTGATGTCTGATGAAGCAAAAACAAAACCGCATATACCCGTGAGAAAACGTCGAACGAAATTGTGAAGGAAGTAAAATCACTCACCATCATCGCCGTAGAGCAAGATTTCACCTACTACCAAGCAACTGCCAGGTTCCCTTATCAAAACATCGACGTTATCCCTTACAGTCTCCAATAGACATTTACTGATGGCCTTCTTCAACTCTGACCGTCTCACAGGCGTCGCCTTCTTACTCGTGAGAGCAACGGCGGCGTCAGTGGAGGAGAGTTGGGCGAGGGTTGAGGGGATGAAGTATCGTGTCACTCGAGGAACGAGTACGTAGAGGGGTACTCGTCGGCCAGTCTTGGATTGAAGGATCTCGAGCATAGAGGGGAACATCTCCTGCAAGAGATGAAAGATAGAGTCAACGAGTATTGATCGGTGAAGGAGTAGTCACGACTTACTCCAATGACGCTCTTTCCCACCAACTTGGTGTCATCAACACAGTCAAATATCGTGAATAAGACAGTCTGGGCTTCAGCATCTTCACACATGCTGACAATGTGAGGCTTCAGGGACTTGATGAGGGCTTTTCGATCCTACAATGAACGAGACCAACATCGCGTTGAGACGATAAGACGTATCATAAAAGATTGCGAAAGACAGCTTACTTTAGCATTTCCATGAGCCAGTAAATCCCTAACAACCGAGCTTCCGTCCCTCGTGTGACAGAACTCAGCAACGTGTTCCTCACACAGCTCCATCAGCTCCTTTCTCTTCTCAGCCCTAGTCTCTTCGTTCGCCAGCGACGAGAAAGTGAGAATGTATTCATAAATAAGACGGTGGAGGAGAACATTTTGAAGAGGAGCTTTGGATGAGTTGAGACTGGAAAACAATAACACAATATGTAAGTCACATGTTAGTTCACCAGAGACTCAATCTCAAGGAGACATACATATTCTTCAGCGAATTATTCAAACCAAGTACAAGACGTCCTTTGGCTTCTTCAGTGGCACTCTCCAAAAATCCAGCGATACCTTTACCATCGGAATCGGTGTAGAACAGCGAGACTTCTTTACCGTAGAACGGCTTGAGGAGGATATTCCTTTCCTTGGCGGTGGAATAAAGAGCAAAGGCGTCTTCGAGAATGGGCGAGGCGTGAGGTGAGGTGAGGAGTCGTGGGACGAGTGGAGCGAGGTTCGTGAAGAGTTTGGTCCGTTGGCTTGGGCTAAGAGAAATCACAAGCGTGAGCATAGGAGATTGAAATCGAGAGCCGTAGAAAATATCACTCACCAGAATCTGATCAACTTCCCTACAACGAATCGTCCGTATTTCCCAACAATCAACTCTCGGACCTTTGGCTCCAGCTCGATAGCAACGGCTTCCCTGTCACTCTTTGATCCGTACTTGACGATAGACTGCAAGATTCTGACTCCGTCGTGCTTCGAGGCCAAGGTCGCCATTTTACCTCTGAGGAGATCCATCAGTTCCTTTAAAACTTCTGCTCGTTCTGCTGCCGTTGCTGAGTGAAGGTTGAGTTTCGCCCAAAGAGTCTGTTTGAGAGGCGGAGCAACAACAAAATTTTGGGCAAGAGCACCAGTCAATCGACCGTAGCAATAGCGATTACCACCTATGATTTGGAGAAACGTACTTTTCCTACAGCTAGAATATCTGCTCCTGATTTCGTGGCTCGTCGTACTATTCTCTCGTTCTTCTGCGCCAATCGAGCTTCCCTCATAGCTGAAGATAGGATAGTCAGCACAACAGCACCTTATTGGAACAAAGAATAGTTCACTTACCATCAAGATCTTTAGCTTTTGTAGGAGCAGCCTCTTCTGTCATGGAAGCATCCCCTCCAGCATTCTCCTCCTCTTCCTCAGCTTCCTCATCTTCCATTGGAACCTCATCGTAACCTTCCCCATCGTCCTCCCAGTCACTATCTCCACCTTCTAGACTATCCTCCTCTTGATCCTGTGGTGTCTTTCTTGAGGTAATGGCCTTCTTTCGCTTGGGTTCTTCCCTTGGCTCAACCTGACGGGTCCTTCCTCCCGACTTTGGCTTCTTGGCAGAGCTCGACAAAGAGCCTGAAGGTGCAGACCGTTTCTTAGAATTAGGAATGGCCATTGCAAGGTTTGACTGGGGTCTGATGCTCGTTGAAAGGGTGAAACCTCGCCTGCACCGTAGTCGCCTCGAAGAAATTTGCAGAAATTGGACGCGACGCCACACGACGGTGGAGATAAGATAGAGTGATTTCGATTTTGATCAAGGTTGCAATGGCTTCTAGTCGTCCTCACATGTTGAAGACAGAAGGTAAATGTCGTGTATTAGGGAATCTCCAACCATGTTCAACACTTACTCGCAATCCCAGCTGTACAGCTGTTATTCAATGTTTTCCACTTGTGACAGAAATCGGAGATATATAGAGTGCAATCAAGTGGGCTGAAAAGGCAATCAAAAACGGTGTTTCTGTTTTGTTGACTTAAAAGTAATTGTAGAACAACATAGGACAAAATCTGCATCCAATAGCAGAGTTGTAGCGGACAGCGCGCTGCTAAAGAGAGATGAGGGCATGACCTGTTGATTACAAGACCATCTTAACAGAGTACTCCAGGAAGTCAAGATAATAGCTTTATCAAGCTGTGAATTTGACGTCTTTTCGTTCTTCTAGCGCTGCAAGTGACATCAATCAAAACAAACAAGCTAACAGAATCGTCTGGAAGCAAAATACTCAGTATCAATGTTACTTTGACAAGAAGCTCAAAGAAAAACATGTACTTAAGAAGTTACTTGAAGATGGTTCTGATAGACTCCTGTCAGTGAGGTCGAAACCAAATTTGACTTGCCAAACCCTTGCTGCATCCGCAAGCCGGCCCCAGTGATAGCACTTCAAGGAGAAGTACGTATTACACACTGAAATTGGACTCACCATGGAAATGCAGATGAATATTGTGCAATGAGAACTCCCGAGGGATAGAGCGAGTGATAGTGGAAATCTTGGACAGACGAGGAACGAACACTTCGTGGCTGTGGCTATTTCACCTTATTAATTGAGTTCCTACTCGCGAAGTTTGAGCAGTCCTAGATTGACCAACGAAGGGTGGTGAGAAATTGAGTTATGACTTATTGTGATACTAGGTGTGTTTCGAAGTTCATCTCTACGGGAGCATGAAACGGAACCGAGGCAAAACAGTGAGTCGAAGTATGTTTTCATTTAGCCACTGCGGAGCTTCCTGTTCCTACCTGCATTCCCACCAGCGTACTATTCCCTGCGTGAAAAGATATCATGGGTTTATATGGTCACACTTTATATGGTCACACCTTGCAGCATAATACCTTCAGACTGTAATCATCAGAAAAAAAGGATCGATAGGCCATAGTAGAAGATCATGTGTGAACCCGACTTCCCATCACCTCCCTCTCATCATCTCGTCAAGTCAAAAAACCCCTGTGCGCTTATAGAAAGTGGGTTGATTTATCGGGAGACAATACCGTCGAATCTTTGCTTGAACCAAGCAACGGTCCTGCAAGAAGCAGCGCAATTGTCAGCAATACATTCTCATCAAGCACAATTCGAGGAATAGGAAGCAAAGGAAAATGGACGACTCACTCCTCTGGCTTGACCTTGTGGGTTGGGCCAACTCTAGCCTTCTTCTCCTTCCTCTCAGCAACTCTCATTCCTGGGCGACCCATAACGACGTAGAAGTCCATACCGAAGATACCAATTCCTGGATCGTACTTGATTCCCAAGTCGATGTGTTCCTGGATACCGAAACCGAAGTTACCGGTGGCGGAGAAGTTGCGCTGAGGACGGGGGAACAAAGAGGGCAGTCAAAGTCAGCAACGGAGCTCATCAAGAAGACCGATACATCTGAGATCCTCCAACATCACAACACTTTTTTTTCATCGGCCAAACTAATAACCATTAAGAGTCGTTCTAGAATGCTCACCTTCCTCAACTCGTATTCCTTGACCTTCAAGCCTCTCTCCAAGATCTCCTCACACTTTGGACCTCTAATGGTAACGTGGACAGCAATCTTCTCGTTTCTTCGGATAGAGAACGATCGGACGGTGTAACGGGCCTTGGAGGTGACTGGGGATTGACCAGTGAGCTGTTCCAACACCTTGGAGGCTCTGGTGAGACGATCACCTGATTCACCAACGGAGATGTCTAGAAGAGGTTGGAGATGGTAGTTGAGGATGATTCAAAGCCAAGTTGGAAGAGGAATGTGAAGGTTTAAAAACGTCAGAAATCAATGCTTCCTCCTTAAAATAATGGCGTCTAGTATCCAGCTCGAGGAAACGGGTTCCTCAAAGACTGTTAACCAACTTTCAGAGATAAGTGGAACTCACTGATGACCAACTTTTGGATCTTGAGATCCTTCATTGGGTTGGTTGGGGCAGTCTTGGTTTCGGCCTGATATTCATAGACGAGAAGGGATGATTAGCACAACTGTTCAGCAGAGAGCAGTATCCACCCAAACCCCATTCCCAAGCTATGACTCCCGCCAGTTTTCGTTGAATTGTTAACGAATGGAGAACAGAAACATCAATTCTGCACTCCACCATCGATCCTCAGTTCAGCTTATCCCATGCCTTCCTCCCAACACATTTCCTCCTACCAAGCCACATGCAATATCCACCTGAATAACCGCTTATTGAGGAACTGTCAGTACTAACCATTGTTGCTATTGTGGGTGAAGAGGATGAGGCGTCGATATAATTTCGAGTTCGATTGCGAGAGTGAATGCAATGATGGGATATGAATTCGAGAGAGCAGCAAGAAACAAGTATTTCTGTTAGTAACTAATACTTCTCAAACAATTACAGCAAACGTGCTGCCTCACCTGAAGGGGAACTTGAAAGACAAAGATCAAAACAGTACCTTCGCCCCGTCTCAACCTAGCGAGAGCAAAGGCATGGTGGCGCGCGCAGGGGTCATAATATTTTCCCACGGTGAAAACTGTAAATCTTATCGCGTTCATACACTTCGCCCGTTGTCTAGCAAAAAGGTCTGTTCTCACTACAACGCTTTCGCTTTAGAGTCTCTTACGCTCAGTTATATTCCAGTGGAGATATGTAGGTGCTCGCGAAGGCTAAGAGTCAGAATCCCGCTCAGCCTCGTGCTGGTGGGAGCTTTGTTGGTTCAAATACTCTCTGTTTGTATTCTTTCGAGATGAGGATTGAGAGCGATACCATTTTCAGAAGGCACATTACTTATTTTACTGCTGAATGTATGACTGGTTTTGATCTGATGTGTGGTCGGAGTAAATTTGGTGCAACTGCAATCATTTGTTGCTACGCCTTCCTTTTCCTGGTGTAGTCTGTGTGAAATGACGTCTGTAGAAGCTCGTTTTCTCGCTCTGTATCAAAAAGCTGGCGAATGCCTTCGCGTCCCCACTCTGGTCCTCAAAGTCAGACGCGGTCTCATGAGATTTTCAAGGCCTGCCACTACTATCCCACCCCATTTTGCATACACCTATTCACAAGTTAAGTCACCCTATAGTCCATATACAAGCTGATAATCTATCGATACAATAATGTGTGAATAATACGCTGCTGCGTACCGCTCTCTTTCCTAGGTTACATACGCCGAACAAATTCACTCCACCCACATTCCCTTGGCTTGAACTTATCCTCTATCTTCTCCCTCGGAGAAGGTATCTGTACCAATGGGACCAACGACGGCCTGTATAAATGGAACAAAGGGATAATCAGCCTCATATAGAAGAAAGAAGGTTGACTGGACGAGATGTACCTTCCATGAGCACATTCCCAACAACGATCCGTATTGTTCAGCTGGTAAATAAGTTTTGAGCATTGTGAGACTGTGAGCGGGTCATTGAACATGATGGCTCCTTTTGCCCGAAACCAGACAAACCAGGAAACAAAAGAACAATCGGAGTAGACGATGTCAGTTCAAAGCAAGAGCGACCTAACAAACAAAAATCGATAGTAGCAAACTCACCTCGACAAGCCTTACTCTCAATCCCCTCCCTGACCAGCTTCGGTACATACTTCAGCATCTTCATCCATAGGCCCCCTTTGCCTTCGCTGTGCCTCACATCTAACAACCTCTTAGCAACATCTCCGGCCATACAACCACTAGCAAAAGCTTCATCGGTGAGTTCATGGATGTAGGATTTGATGGTATGGCTGATTGAGAGCGAACCCGAGAGTAGGCGAGACGAGAGGACATGAGGGACGGTCTGAACTTGAATCTTCTGGGCTCCGCCATCTTGAGTTGTTGACAAAGGTGTATAAGAATTATATTGGAACCCCCAGCTTGCCAATAACAACTCGACGTTCCCGTCCATGACCTCCTCAAACTCCTGGCGATTCAAAAGAACCTCAACACCCCCTGTCGGAACATCCTCTCTCCTGACACCCTCCCCAACCCACTGGCGAATTAAAGTTTCGAAGAGGTTTTCGACGCGGACACGTTCATGCGCAGCGTGTTGGTCAATCACGACAAGGTACTTCCGCTTGTCACCATCGTTTAAGGTGGAGAGGGTGAGGGCGATGAACTTGGAGTCGACTTGGTTGATCACTTGGGCTGTCTTGAGGGCTGACCGCGAGAGTTTT
Organism: Krasilnikovozyma curviuscula; assembly: GCA_014825775.1. Lineage (NCBI taxonomy): Eukaryota > Fungi > Basidiomycota > Tremellomycetes > Cystofilobasidiales > Mrakiaceae > Krasilnikovozyma > Krasilnikovozyma curviuscula. The sequence continues at coordinate 10,052 of MVAQ01000121.1, read as the reverse complement.
CGCATGTGATGGTATGTGAACATCGGTGATGTTGGTGTCCGAGGGTAAGGTTCAGGTGTAGCGGTGTTGCGTTTCACAGGAGATGACTGGAAAAAGCGACTGCCATCGGGTTCAGGTAGCTGTTGTGATTGGTTGGGTAGTTTATTTATAGGAGAGCTCGTTGAAATCATAACGCGGACTTGAGGTATTCCAATTTCTTCCTCATCATCCAGAGCCGGGGTCTTAAACACCGGATTCTCCCACTTGTCAAACGTCGACTGCAGCCACGTTGGAAGGCTTTCCTCGTTTCGTGGCTTATAAGCACCTGAGCTGATATTCTGAGATAACCTATCGTTGAAGAATGAGAACGTCTTTTTGCCGCCAGGCGCTGCAGCAAATAAATATTTAGGGTGAGAGAACGAGTAGCCGGTTCTGCGTGAATTGAAGTGCGATTTGTTAGCAATTGAACCATTGCTAGGGATCAATTCATTGTCACTATCTTCGCTGTTGTCGTCGTGCTGGTGTTGTGGCAGATGGGGGTGATGAGTTGGGTACTCTTCTTCCTCAAATGCAAGCTCAGCCGACCGACCTGGATGAGCGACAATATCATCGTGCTGGTGAAAGATCTCAATTCTAGAATTTTTTGCTGGAGATGATTTCCACAAGCTTGCCTGCAAGGCAGCTGGCAAGGGTTGCTGTTGACCGTCATAGCTGTCTTCAGACGCTTGATGCTTCCGCTTCGAAGGTGAAGATAAAGGTTGTAATCGCAGCAGATTTTTTTCCACGAAGATGGTGACTGCCGATTTGATAAGTTGGGTCAGATCATCCCAGTTCTGTTACAAATGTACAGATTTAAAGCTAGTTACTCTCAGGCAGAAGACGAAAACACGAGGGAGGAAGGTTCTCACCTCAAATGAGATCTCATCTTTCCTTGGCGTCAGCAAATCCAGCTCTCTACTCGGAATTTTGAAATCGAACAGATACACTGCCTCTCTCCCATTCTCGCCAGATCGCTTCAGCGGCGAAGGAGACGAGCAACGATGGTTTCTACCGAACAAGGACTTGTCCAGCTCATTAACGAGGGTTTTATGTAGAATGCACCGTGAGAGGAGGTGTCCGTTGACGAAGATGAACTGGTATGACTTAGAGTGTGTTGGGGTTGTCGAGATGAAACCTTTGAGGAGGATGGACGACTTCGACGATAGGTCGATTTCTGTTGTTTTCTAGACAGGTGGAAAGGCAGAAGTTCCAATTGAAAGTGAGTGATGATTCTTATAGAACTCAATAAACGAGGACCACGCGCACCTGTATGAGATCACCACCAAATACCTGGCCGAATCGACTCTTCACATCCCTAGCCTTTCCAACACTCCAGATCTTCTCATCATCATTATTGAAACTATCTCTTCGTACTGTCAAGGATATTGATACCATCGGCTTCAAAAGAGATATTGATTCGAGTGACTTCTTTATTTGGGACAGGACGGTGGATGGTGAGGGAGACGAAGTACGACGGAGAGGAAGCTGGTAGCCAGAAAAGATATTGTTAAGCATAAGAAGGACAAGCACCCCTTCTTGTTTGAACACCGAGACTCACGTTGTAGAAGAGGTCCTGAATCACAACGGTCGTTCCACGTTTTGTCCTTGGAAGTCGGCGAGAAGGACCACTGTACAGCTGCTTTCCGCCCTGGAACAATGGAAAGAAACAAATAAGAATCTTCGTAGATCATCATTTATGAAGAGCGGGAGTGTTCAGATCTCTCACCTTGACGACTGACGACCAAGACGTTTGGGGTGCGTTCGAGTCCGTCGATATGACTTCCAGCAAGGATAGAGACCCAATCGAAGCCAGAGCTTCGCCTCTGTATCCAAACGTTTTCAGAGCACCTAACGAGACCAAGCTTGTTGCCTTGCTTGTCCAATATCTCCCATCGTCCCTCTCGTCACCAGGCGTTTCTGCTCCGTCCTCAGTTGAACACCCCGAGCCGAATCTCTGCAGATCCTCCCTCCTGAATCCAGAACCATTATCCCATACTCTGAAACTCCAAGTAGCCAGCTCGACCCATACATCGATTTGGTAAGACTGGGCGTCGAGGGAGTTTTGTACCAGCTCGATGATTGCTTGAGACAATGAAGTGATTATTTGACTCGAACGAAGCTGTGACCGGGCGTGAGATGAGAGAGGGTCTATTCTAGTGGAGTGGGATGGCATGGTCGACTGATGGAATTAGCTCATCGCGTCGAATTAGCCTGGTGAAGGGTATCCAAGGCGAGGAAACGAATGAGCTGTCTGGCCTTGAGCTTTTCTAATTCGAAGCACAGGCTAGAAGATGATCTTCAAGATAGTCACTGTTGAATAATCCTACTTCAGTGATGCCTATAAACATCGAGATTGTTGTTGAAGGAACCTCAATCATCTTCTGGACGGCGCTACAAGCCAGAACAGTCAAAATCCCGCTGGAAAAGACTCACTTCGCCTTGACTATACAAAATTTACAGGTTTTACAACCGGGAAATAATTCTTTCGTCTAATCTAGAGTCCCAGAAATCTCTCAAAAAGCTGTGTATGCTGAAGATTACTTGTTCGAGGGTGCCCATCTTCGCAGGAAATTGTTTGGTAGAACTGGGAGTCCCTGGTGCTCCTCCAAAACTCTTTCTTGAACCATTTTCTTCCTTCTCTTTTCTCATTCACCACCACCTAAAGTACAAGTTCGATTGGACAGGAGAGAGAGGAGTATTTTTTGATACGATGTGGCTGCTTTCCGATACCTTTCTCTGCTTCGTACACCACGAAATATAACAGAACTGATTTTTTGGTGATATTTTTGGAAATCGGAGATTGCAGCAAATGCCTTAGTTGTCGATTATTGATCGCGCGATCAAAACAATACTAGTTACTTGCAGCCAGTTAAACCAGACTGTTGTACCCAAGTCACTCCTTCTTATGAGACAGAAAGGGCTGTAATGTAGTAAATACACAGTCAATCATCCTTCACTCTTGAACCATAGAAGAAACAAAGAAATTTCCAACGCCTAGAAGTGACAGCTGGCTGTACGCTGGACTAAAACGATTGGAAGAGGCAGTCCAACGTCTTCAACGTACATTCAGAGTGTTGAGCTTTTGAAGAACAAGTATCCCCCTAAATTCTGTTATGTTTTCCTGTTACGATCTGAAGAATTGGGGGTCGAAGGGAAACCGTGAGGTAGTGAGAAAGGGTTGGAATGCTGACGAGCTGGGGAGGTCTTCAGAAACTTCTGAAATTCTGGGGGAGTCTGTTTCCCGAGAAGTAACATATGAAAAGATATGAAGGTATATTTGCAACTCCCCATATGGAAATCACTTCTGTAAAAAAAACCTAACGGAATGTCTAGCAAACCTCCCTAACTTTGCTCCATCATAAATCACAAAACGATGACCTGGTCTAACAGAGTCCGTTCTAATATGCTCAAAATGTTTATTCGGTTCAAATCAATGACACCTGTCAGATGTGTTAGCCATCCAGCGCAACAAAAAATCAGATTGTCCTACAGAGCTTCTTACCTAACTTGAAGGCCCCAGTATGCCATTTTTAACACATCTCGACCAGTGGCTTCCACCTTACGAGAGTTTCTCAGCAGGACTTTGAATAACGTAATGAAAGAGAACACTACGCAGATAATGGAAATGGTATGATATTGAGAAGGACTGTAAATTGGAAGTTTCAGTTACGTTGACGCAACGCACGCCCAATCACGAAAAGCGTCTATGACCGAATTTATGAATTTCTTCCCGTTGGATTTGAAACGCCTGCCATGTTCTTCCAGGAGAGCGAACTACTGCAGTGGAACTTCATTGCTCGTCGTCGGTCCATGGGTGGGGAAATCCATGCTTCTGATATGTTTTGCGTTGATCCGCAAGGAAGAACCAAACTTCCCTTGAAGATCATTATGGCAGAGCACAACCCACCGATCACACATTCGTCCCATCCCATCTCGTGAAGAACGTGCCTCCGTGTGTTTGTTTACCCGCTGCGTTTATAAATACGCAGCGCGGCAGAGGAGACCGGCCAGCCGGTGAATTCTTCTGCCGCTGGAGACTCCTTCTTCCCCTTACTTGCCTCTTGCCGCTGTGGGCCACCATCAAAAATAGCACGCAGGGCTCCTCAGAGTTCTTCCTGGGGTCGGCTCTGTCTTGTACTGTCTAGTCAGAAGTATAAAGAGGAACGACCCCCGCTGTTTTTCCCTACACCTTCCACCGCCATCTCCTCTAGTTCTCCGCATTATCAACTTTTACTGGGCAGCAACTCAAGAGTTTGAAGGAAAGAGCCTGGTGAGTAGTCTAGGCGCGATTTCTTCCGTGCACGCGAGACAACATTCCTGAACGCCCTGGCTTGGTTTATTTCCTTGGCTTTCATTTTCTTGCGCCATCAAACAGATCTTCAGAACTTAAACTAATCTGCTGGTAAGCCTGGCTCTTAGCAATGATGTCGTCGCTGTTGCTGTTGCTTACCGTCTGGAATTTCATTTTTTCTCCACTCGGGCGCGCGTGCCCCATTTTTTGCTCCATCAGAACTACACAAATTTCTCCTCGACCAACCCCTCAGCTCACCCACCTCTTATCATTCCATCATGGTCGCTGTCGAATCCAAAGACTCCAACGAATGGAAGGAAGAAACCGAGACGCCTTCTGAAATCTATAACTGGAGGGTCTACTTCTGTTCTGGCATCGCTGCATTTGCAGCAGTGATGATAGGCTACGATTCAGCCTTCATCGGTACGACCCTCGCGTTGGCAGCATTTAAAAACGAGTTCGGTCTGTCGAAGGTGTCAACCGCCTCGTTCAACTTCCTCTCTGCAAACATTGTTTCGACATTCCAAGGAGGTTGCTTCTTCGGCGCATTTGCAGCATGGCCAATTGGTTACTTCATTGGAAGGAAGTACGGAATCAGTGAGTCCGCTGTTTCTGGTTACCGCCGCAATGTTTACTTACCTGCACCTTCTTTCTTTTAGTGCTCTCCGCCGCCTTCTTTGTTTTCGGTTCCGGGCTTATGTTGGGAGCAAACCACTCTCGTGGTCTTGGTCTCATCTACGCTGGCCGAATCATTGCTGGTCTCGGCGTTGGTGCTGCTTCCAACTTGACGCCTTGTTACATCTCTGAGATCGCCCCAGCTGCGATCAGAGGACGTCTGTTGGGTCTGTACGAGCTGTCATGGCAGATTGGTGGTATTGTTGGTTTCTGGATCAATTAGTGAGTTTGGTGTCAGCAGCCACTACACACAGACGCTGACTGGTATTGTTTTGAAGTGGGGTCAATCTTCATATTCCATCATCCCACAAGCAATGGGTCATTCCATTTGCTATTCAGGTGAGTTTAACACCTCTCGTTCCATCACCTTAGGTTTCCAAACTCGACTTGAAACTGAATGACTTGAAAATGATGATGCCATCCAGCTCGTTCCAGGCGGTATGCTCCTCGCCGGTTCCTTCTTCATGGTCGAATCGCCACGATGGTTACAATCTCGCGGCCGAGGTGAAGCAGCATTAAAGAATCTCTGTTACATCCGTAACTTGCCAGCCGACCACCCATACATCATCCGTCAATACGAGAATACTCAGAATGCGCTTGACCACGAACAGAGCCTAAGTGGTGCTGGATTCTTGGCACCGATGATGGAAGTCTTCAAGAGCAAAGCACTGTTCGCTAGATTGTGTCTTGCTTCATCTCTCTTCATTTGGCAGGTGAGTTTGAATTACTATCCCCTTGTTCTGGCCCAGTTGTCTCTAATTTGTGACTTTTTTCTGATACGCAGAACGGTACTGGTATTAACGCCATCAACTATTACTCGTGAGTGACCATCCCATATTTGACCGACTGTGCCAGCAACTAACCTATAAATTTCTCCCTCTCAGTCCAAGTAAGCAATCAGCTCTAGATCCATAACGAGTTGTTCATCTAATCTCTAATTCCTCTTCCCCTCTTCGCAAAAGCCATCTTCAAATCAATCGTATGTCAAGTCTCCCTTCTTATATCGGAAGAATGTTTCTGACTCAAATCTCCTTTTGCTCAAACAGGGTATCTCCGGTACTTCCACCTCGCTCTTGACAACTGGGTATGTCCGACTTCTCACCTCGTTTTTCCAATGTCCCATTATTCTAACACTGCTCTACTATAGTGTCTACGGTGTCATTAAGACTGTCGGTGCTATTGTTTGGCTGCTCTTTGTCGTTGACAAGTTTGGCAGAAGAAACACTCTGCTTATTGGGTCCATCGGAGGCGCTTTCTGCATGTACTACGTGAGTCACACACGCATCAACCCCTTTGTTTGTACCACAAGCTGATTATTTCTATGGATTTTGTCGGTATCTACAGATCGGTGCTTACATTAAGAGTGAGACTTTCCTTCTTGTCCTGTGATCTCAGCTCGTTGAAACCAACTTCTTCCGTGTCGTAGTTTCTGGCTCTATCGCCCACCCAAGTGCCAAACTTACTCCAGGAGGTCAATCTGCCTTAGCTTTCCTCTACCTCTGGACCGTTTTCTACTCGCCTACTTGGAATGGAACCCCATGGGTACGCCCTTTCATCCCTTTCTCTCTCTTTCTGAACACAATTCTCACTATTCTTCATTTTAATCTCACAGGTCGTCGGTGCTGAGATCTTCCCACAACAAGTCCGAGTCTTTTCTCAAGCCGTCGTCGCGGCATCAAACTGGTTCTGGGGATTCATCATTGCGAGGTTCACACCCAACATGTTTACGACCATGGGCTTTGGAGTCTACATCTTCTTTGCCACGATGATGGTCCTCTCCATCCCCTTTGTGTACTTCATTCTGCCTGAAACGGCCAGGATCCCATTGGAGAGGATGGGTAAGTCACCTTCCACCTCAGCTTTTGAACTTTTTGGTATCAAGGCTCACTTTCTATTCTTATTCGTTCTAGATGAACTTTTCGCTCCTGGACTTCCTGCTCGTCGTGCTCATGCCGTTGTCATGGCTGACATGCGTGAGCGAGCCGCTATCACAACTTCTGCCGAGGGATCTGAGAAGGGAGAGGAGAAGAGGATTGAGCATGTATAGACTCCTCCGCCATGCAGCTGTCCTATTCCATAATGTAAAATACAAGCTCGTCGTCTTTCTGTATGTTCGAAGTGAATTTGATTAGTGCCTATAAGAATCTCTTTGTTTACATGTCCTCCACACCGCAATGAAAGCTGCAGCTTACAGATTGTTTTTCTATCCAGCTCTCAAGAAAACAATGAATCTAATAAACGACGTACAATATATGGTTCAACGCTGTTGGTGTTGGGATTTGTTTTCATGGACTTTCAGTCCGCACAGCCCAAAAGGGCGTGGACGTCATCGCGGCCACGGAAAGCAGGACAGCAACGATTAGGTGATCCATCAAGCGAGGACCAGATCTTATAAAAGGAGGAAACTCTGACCACTCTCCCTCTTGAAACTTTCACTTACTCACAAATTTAGTCGAACTTCTCCCCTCACTCACATAAATCAAAACAAACACCGTCGAATGCGTCCAGCAGTAGATTACGCTCCCCCACCTCCACTTCCACCAAGAATCTACAATGCGGTCAACTCTGACTACAACTCTAGTGCCCCCTTTTTTACCTCAAAGCAAGCCATTAGCGATGGGAAGCAGCAGGGTGGTTGGAAAGGCAGGCTGAAGGGATTAGGGCACGCAGTTCATGATGTCGCTGATAAGGCGAATGATAAGCTCGGTGCTGGAGCTAACAAGCTCTCTGGAAAGGTTAGCTCTTCTCTTTTGTATTTAAACCATTATCTTGCTATACCTTCTAGATAGTTTGCTGACAGTCTCGTTCCTTTCCTGTTGTCCTTGCTTTCGTCCGCTCACCACAACCTCACCCACCATCGGTCCTCAGGTCGGTTCCAATTCCTTCTGGGCTATCAACGGTGACTTTCCAGAAGAAATCAAGAAGTGCAACTCGATACTACGCGCGTTCACCATCGAAGGCATAGAAGTCGACGACCCAAACACCTCCTCCCTAAGAGCAGATAAAAAAACACCGAAATGGAAGCAGCAGAAGAAGACAATGATGAGAATTCCTCCGGGGGTTATACGTCAGGCTCAGGGGATCGTCATCTTTACTTGTAAGTCTCGTTACCGTCGCGGCTGGGTCGTTGACGTCGTCGTCGTAAGTCTTACGCTGACACATCCCCGGCGCTTTGTTGTCATCGCCATAGCTATGCGAGCCGGTATTGCGCCTATGGGAGGAGCAAACGGAAACGGACTGATCATTGCGAGGTTACCTGATGGAAGTGAGTGCACAATACTAAGAATTTGTCAAGGCGGCGTGTCGTTGACAGCTTCCTTTTCTATGGTGTGCCAGGCTGGTCACCGCCTTCTGGAATCATGCCATTCAATTTGTCGGGAGGTGAGAAGATGTGGAGTAAAAATAAATACAGTCCTCGCCTTCTGACATCTTCTGAGTTCTTTTTGTCTCCAGGTTTTATGTTTGGAATTGACATCTACGACGCCGTCCTGATCCTGCGCACCCAAAAATCCGTGTCCGCATTCTCCAAACTTGCAAAGCCCACACTCGGAGGGGAGCTTGCCGTGGCAGCTGGTCCGTGGGGTGCAGGAGCAGCTGCAGAATCGGGACTGGAACTTAAGCCTGTGCTAAGCTACGTGAGGAGTCGAGGGTTGTACGCCGGGGTTGAGTTGGTCGGACAAGTGTTTGTCACGAGATGGGAGGAGAACGCGAGGTTCTACCAATGGCCCAAAGTTAGACCTGAAGATATAGTGGGTTCTTCTCAACATCCACTTCTCTCCCGAACATGACTAACCTGATACGCTGCTCTCATTGTTCGCTAAAAACACAGCTCCGAGGAAGAGTCGAAATGCCATTGGAAGCTCATTCACTCATCAGAACTATCCAATCAGCAGAAGGAATACCGTCCTCCATTTCGTCCCCAGTTACCAATCCGTTTGTTGACTCACCACAGCGAGAACAACAAGACTTTATCGTCGACTCGCCTGCGCTATATCACAGCGGTTCGCTTTATGCTGCCCCTTATGAGGTGGAAGATGAACACTTTCAGGAAGACGTGGATAGTAAAGAGGCGATTCAGAGGAGGATCGACCAGGAGGAGAGAGCTTTTCGTAAGAGGAGCGGAACTTTGACGAAACCGAATCCCAATGATCCCATGGAACACCAGTTCTGAGGATACTGGCCCAGCGGAATATAGTGTAGAGGATGTGAAGGTGTAAAAAAGACGAAACGACGAACTGTATCCATACCTCTTTGTTTAAATTTGTTTGCCTGACGACCAGAATTCACGACTATTATGAATTCACTTTCATCTGTTACCATCGCTTCCTTGCGTGCAGTTGCAGTTAATGTCACTTCCACTATACCATAGGATACCCCTCTTTCATTAAACAACTTATTCTTCCTCTCTATACACCAGCGAATCTTTCAAACTTCACCCAACCACTACCACATCGAACCTGGCCTTCTTCAATTTCCTCTCCTCACTCTTCAGAACTGCCTTGAACTTCTCCCGCCGCCCGTCATCAGCAGCGTGTATGATAACGGTCTCCAACTTCATAAACAGCGTGGACCATGTCAAGAGCTTGAGAAGGATGCGAAGAGTGCCAACGAAGGAGCTGTTAGGGTCGAGCGGCTCGTTAACCGTAATCTTCTTAATATTGTTTTCCAGGGTGATGGACGAGTGCTGGGACGTAGCTATGAAGAGGTTGACGATGTCATTGAGGTCGAGCGAGTCGACCTCAAGGGTGTGCACCGCCTGACGCAGGAAGTGATGCACTGTGCTGGTCTCTGGTAGGAGGGTAATCACAGGTTCGAGAGGTGGGAGGAGGTTGATATGTCGGCAGTGGTAGATGAGGTTGGGAGGTGAGAGGTTGATGATGAACGACTGGATCTGATCTTCTCCCAGACCGCTTAGAGCGAGTTGGTCCGGTCCATCGATGAGCTCAAGGGTTTGCAGGGACGTGAGGCGTTTTGTTGAAAGAGAAGTTGCCATCAGGGTATCGAAGAGCTTGTAGTTGTTTGGTAGGATCACCTTTAGGTGCTTGACCTTGGAGAAGAAGCACAAAAC